>QEPC01003743.1:7253713-7269829 GCA_003113815.1 Sphenodon punctatus | reverse complement strand
CAAGGGCCTGTGTTAATGACTGTTTAGCACAAGGCACATTGCTGGGGCTATATAAATAATTAATAAACTCACTTGGGAGCGTTCACACATGTTTATCTTCCTGAACGATGAACTCCTTACCCCATTGAGTTCAATGGGACTAGGATTGCAGTAGATGGCATGTAGTGTGCCTTGACCTGGTGGTAAATCAAGTTCACTGCATGATGGGAAGCGTATCCGTGCGCTCAGCACCTCAAGGCTGGACTACTGTAACACGCTCTATGCTACCCTAGGTGTATGCACCCTTTGCACAACCAGTGCACATATGCACACCTCACTTGCAACCCTCATGCACGTTACACACAACCCCCAATTGCACACACTTAGAGCGCAATACACACATGCACAGCCTGCTTCTTCAGCACTAAGGTATTAGTTTTGCCTGAAGTTTAGTAAGGGAGAAGGCAGCATAGGAGCAAATGTGGGGGCTGCTGAGTAGTAGTGATTTTGGATATTTAATCCAAGATATTTTGGATATTTTGGTGATTACTGTTATTTAATAAATAATATTTAAGTACGTTTGTTGACTGTTTTATACAATTATATAACACTAATTTTGTTTAATAAATAATATTTAAGTACGTTTGTGTTGACTGCTTTATACAATAAGGACATTGAGGGACAGGGGAGTCTATGGTGATGGACCAGTCCGGGGCGTGGGGGGGCCCACAGTCCATTTCTTGTCCCTGGGCCCATTCCAACCTAGCTACGCCCCTGACTGGCGGGATCCCGGGCCGTGGCGCATTCGGCCGGACGCGGTGGCCACATTGGCCCCGCCGCCCGCCCGTCTCCTCAGAGGGCGGGCGGAGGGGTGCGTGGAGGGGGCGGGGCCATGCGGCCTCACACTGCACCATGCGGCCCCGCCCCCTCTTGGATTCCCCGCCGGGATCCCCCCAGCAAGTCTGATATGGCGTGACGGGGTGACCCCGGCAGGGAACGAATGGGTTGATTTCGGTATGGGGCCAACGGGCCCCATAATGTCTGAAATCACCCATCATGTCTGTTTTCACCCTTTGTCTCCCATCTAATGTGGATGAAACTTGGCAGGTTTAATATATATGCCAAATTTAAGAAGAATTGGACTAATGGTCCTGGTGGTATAAGCAATTAACTTATAAAGGTATGACTGACTATAATATCTTAGTCCAACATGAAATTTGGGAGGGCATTATCTCACACCTTCAGTATCATATCTGACAAATATTGGAAAGATGTGATAAAAGGTCCCAGTTTTATAAGCCTGCACAGCATGTGCAGAGAATGAGTCTATGCCAGGAATTCTCTTAGATTTCACTGTGGTATAAGATCTGTTTGTGATGCCAATTGACCAGCAGAAATGTCAACCAAATATCCTCATTCTGTTCTATGACCATCCCAACCTTTCTCCAACACTTGGTACAGGGAAGTTGGAAGTATCTGTTTAGGAAAGAGCCAATAGAGATTCTCTTATGTTCTCTGTCACAATGCTGCAGGATGTGATTGTGATGATAATTGGCCAGCCTGGCTGTGTAAACAATGTCTCCTGATTTCTGGGATGCTATCCCTGAAGTCCCAGGGCTGGTCCCTACACCCACCTTGAAGCCACCACCAATTGGTCCTGCAAAGCTGGAGGTATGCAGTAATTGGCCAATGAATGTGTCTATCATTCTGTTGAGTTGATTCCCATCCTCCCTCCTAAAGCCTCCCTCCCCCTGCCAAGCCAGGTACCTACCTCTGACTGGCACTGTATGTGCTGCTATTTATCTGAATAATAGTCTTCAAGGGGCTTATAAAATTGTGACCTTTTATCAAATTGTCCTGTAGTTTGGTAGAGATGGCAAGGAAGGTTTGGGATACATTCCTGCGAATTGTCTTCTAAACAGAATGGAATATAAAAATGGGTATTTTCAGATGTTAAAAGATCACGCTCAACCACAGTGAACCACGCTCAACCCCGCGGCAGGGCCAAAGGGCCCTGAACGTCTGTTCGGTGCGCGCCAGATGTTCATCACGCTCAATACCCACATGGGGTCAATTTCAACCACGCTTCCCGGGCTAGCCGGGGGAATATCCCGGGAAGCGTGGTCAAATGAACCCCCACAGGGAACCAAGGAAAAGTAACGTCTGGACGCCAATCCCCGGGCGGAACCAAACGAAATGAGCCCCAGCCGGGGACAAGGCACACAGCGTTGCTGCCAGGCAACCGGCAACAACACAACCACTGGAGGGAGATTTAAAGTGAAATCAGCAGCAAGCAAGCATGGCAGGATGGAGCGAGGAGGGCCCCAGGCCCCCACCCAGGTGCCCCCTGCTGCCCCCCCGGTCCCAGGGCCCACACATGCACCTCCCGGTGCCCCCAGCGCTCTGGAGGGTGAAGCCCCCCCGGGGAACGAGCAGGGCTCCGGGCACCCTCTCCGGGTCCACTGTGTGTGTGCGTGCGTGTTTGTCGCCTGTCAGCCTGTTCTCCCTCTTCCCCCCCCTTCCCATTTCCCTTGTGTGGGCGTTCCCTTGTGTGCCTTTTGGCTTCGTTTGCCCTCAGGCGGCCATGTCTGTGTCCCTCCCCTGCCCGATGCCTTCTGGGCGTTTTGACCACGGTGGGGGTTCAGCTGCACATCTGTTGTGCTGCCCCGGCCCGTGATGGTTCGGCTTGGTTCCCGGCCGTGGTCCAGGTCCCGTTACGTCTGTTTGGGTCGTTTTTCCACCCCGGGGCATGGTTGTGCTGTTCACCCCCCCTGGGGGTTTACTGTAGTTAACCGCCCGCCCGTAACGTCTGAAATCACCCAATGTTACAGCTGGAAATGCATTTTCAAGTTAATGGCTTATAACTTCAGGACGTGTTATCCAATCTTTCTGAAATTTGGCAGGATTGTGATAATCTTGGGGAGAGCCATAATCTTTCTAGGCTTCATGCAAACTCGATGGAAGAGAAAGAAGTTGTAGCCAGGAATTTGTATGCAGCTTTTCTTAGAATAAACAAAATTCAATCACTTATCAAATCGGTTGCATTTATTTATTTATTTATTTATTTCAATGTACTTATAGCCCGCTCCTTCCTGTTCGCAATGGCAGCTCCGGGTGGCTCACAACATTGTTAAATACATTTAAAGCAATTATAAAACTTAAAAACTTATTAAAACTATAAATTCATTAAAAAGAGCAGAACGTAACCCCCCTCAACCCAACCCCCTTACCCGTCTCTGTCTCCAAAGACCAGGAGGAACAGCCAGGTCTTGCATTTTCTTTGGAAAGAAGAGAGGTCTGGGGCTAAGATTTTCCAATTTTCAAACATTTGTTACACATAGTGCTCTCGATTGGGGGTACAATATCCATGTTTCATCAGAGTTGAATAAGAAACAAAAATTCTATAGCCAGAAATATGGTTTTAATTTTTTCCCCATTATTTCAAAAAAGAAAATTCATTTTCATTTTTGTTTTTATTATTCTTTTCCATTTTCATTATGACAATAAAAAATTTAAATGGAAAAATTCATTTTCATTATCATAATTTAAAAAATGAATTGCACACCCTTAATTAACATATTGGGTGTTTTCAGACAGACAGAAGACCTGCCTTTCCTCTGCTGCACCCCTGCTCCAATTTAGGCAAGGAGTTGCCCCGTGCAACACCATAGAGTTGCGGAAGGCAGACATAATGTTGGGCTAGTCGTCCACAACTCTATGGTGTGGGGCAGGAAGGGCCACATTGGTGAACCATGGACTAGGACAGCTGCCGGGTCTGTTTAAAATGGGCCCAGGCAGGGCTGGACATGGGCAGATGTGGGGGTGCACCTCCAGAGCAACTCTGGGGGTGGCCAGTCCCTTGTTCATCTGAAGACATCCATTAAAGTGTATGTCGGATACATTTCGACACATGAGCCCATGGAAGTCAATGGCAAAACTGTCTGTCATTGCCTTTAATGGGTGAGGATTGCACCAATGCCTGGAAACAATAGTTGGTTTGCAGCATGAATGGCTGTGTTTTAGGCCTTGTCAAATGGTCACTGAAGAGAATGGGTGTCTACTCTTTTCTTTGCCTCTGAGAACTTCATGAATTTGGGGCAGAGGTGAAAGGAGAGAGGTGGAACAGCTGAGGAACAGGTATGTGGGTCTAATTTTATTCTGTTTAGCACAAGGGTAGGGATTGGGAACCTAATCCTTGTGGGTCAAATTTAGTCTGTTTTTTTTATTTGGCCTCTTTCAATGCCTAGCTCTGACCCATGGATCCAGTCCCTACCCTCAAGCACTGAGAGAGTAAACTCAGGGGAAAGGAGGAAGGATGAGGGCATGCATTCACAGATGGGAATTGATCCATAATCTGATCCCTCTTCCTCCTCCTTCCATCCTGAACACACCCCTTAAACATCCCACCCTCAACTCCTACCGAGGCCATGGAGCTTGATTGAAGAAAGGGAAAGAGTTCCTCACCCCTGGATTAGTATGTGCTCTATTTGACATATTTATTGATTTTATAGGATATTTAAAATTTTAATGGACTGTACAGGCACTCAGAAAATTGGCTAGATGATGAGCATACTCCAAAATAAAGTGAATAAAGCAAATAAATATGCTTGGGAAGTAATTAAATGAAATGTAAGTAAATCTGGGTCAGTTCATGTCATGAATAAATACACAGGATTTGTAAAGAACTACAGTTGAAACCTGCAATTCCAAGTGGTTTCCAAAATCTCTAGAATTGTGTGGATCCAGAACTACAGATGTCTTTCCCAAATTAGTGTTGGATCCATAGCTATGGAGAAATCAGATCTAGGGCGGCTGCTGTATCCTCCCAACCTGCTCACAACAGTAAACACTTTAAATCTGAAAATTTCAGAAAATATCCCCAACTAATGAAGGAATTATGAATCTCTGGAATTCTGAAGTATTTGGACTTATGGGTAGTGTTGCAACCGAAATATTTATTTATTTAGTCATTTATTGCATTTTTAACGTGCACCTTCCTGCTAATGGCAGCTCGGGGCGGCTTACAAAAAATGATGATGATAATAATAATAATAATAATAATAATAATAATAATAATAATAATAATATAATATATATATATACATTAAAATCTACAATATAAAAATAACACACACGGTGGAGTTAAAGTACTCCCCCCCCTTCCCATCCCTAACCTTCACCCGTCTCTCTCACCAAAAATCTGACAGAACAGCCAGGTCTTGCACTGTCTTCAGAAAGAGGGAAGGTTTGGAGTCAAGTGAACCTCCGTCGGGAGGGAGTTCCACAGTCTAGGTGTGGCCTCTGAGAACGCCCTCCACACAGTCGCCACCTGAGAGACTCAGGGGACCTCGAGAAGAGCACCCCCGGCCGGCTGCAGCGGCCGATCCAGGACTTGGGGAGTGAGGCGATTCTGCAGGTAAGCAGGGCCCAGGTCATGTAGGGCTTTATAGGTCAAAACCAACAACAACAAAATGATCCCAAAAGGGGTGGGGGTCCATTGTTGGGGGAGATTACAACAGTTCCCTTGTCATGGATGAATTATTACCTCTGCAAGCCTCTCTCCTGTCGCACGTCTGCCCCCGGAAGGGTGTGGAACCAGTTCAGATGGTTCGCTCCAGTAGGCTGATGAACCAGAGCAGTTCTGGATTGCTCTGGGTGAGTTTCCCTCTGATCTTGATGACAGTTTCATTGATGACCTTGCTGTTTTATGGAATACCTTGCTGACAGAGGCCATTGATTGGATGGCTCCTACCGTCCGCTGCCCAGGTGACAGCTCTGCAGATCTCCTTGGCTTTCTGAGGAAATGCAGTTGCTGAAGCGAGAAGGGTGGTGGTTTGAGTGATGGTGGCATCGTTCTCGTGCTGAAACCAACAGATTGCGTCATAGAACCAGTTTGCAAGCCTATGCCATGGCTATGTGGGCAGCAAAAAAGGAGTTTTTTGCTACCTTAATAGCAGCCCCAAAATCCTGTCCAGTGGAGTTTTTCCTAGGGATGGGTGAACAGATCGCAGTTCAGGTTTGGCCGTTTGGTTCGGCTGTGTTTATTTCGTCCGTTCGTTTCATCCATTCAGTTTGGCTGTTCGGCTGTTTGGATCAAATGTTGAGTTCAGATTCGGTATTCATTTCCGTCGGGCACAATTCAGTCGTAAGTTTGGTGCAATCGGGAACTGAAAATAACATTTGGTTTTTGAAATAAAAGGAAAGAACAGTAAAACATATTTCTGGCTATAACATTTTTGTTTCTTATTACTTTTTGATGAAATTTAGAGAGATTCTACCACCAATTGAGGGCACTAGGTGTACCAAAAACTCGGAATGATTAGATAAAGGAAACCGATTTCAGAAGCAATTGAATGCTGTGATTTTAAGAAAAGCTCCATACACATTCATGGCTACAACTTCTTTATCTTGCATCCAATATTCATGAAACTTGTGCATATTACATCTTTCCATATGCTTAATATTTCTGCCAATTTTTGGAAAGAGTGGATAAAGGGTCCAAAGGGTATGAGACATTAACCTGAAAATATATTTACAGCTGTAACATTTTGATATTCCATTCTGTTTGCAGGATATTTGACAAGAATGTATCAAATACCTTTCCTGCCATTTCATCAAATGCACAGAAGATTTTGATAAAGTGACCCAATTATATAAGCAATTGATGTTGTCCCTGTGAAGATCATTATTCAGATGAATATCAGCATATTCAGTGCCAGTCAGAGGCAGGCACCCTGTATGGCAGGGGGAGAGAGATGGTAGGAGGAAGGATGTGGAGCAACCCCAAAGACTGACAGACACATTCAATGGCCAAACACATTACTGCAAGCTTCTAGCTTTACAGGACCGATTGGTAGTGACTTCGAGGTGGGCATAGGGGGCAGCCCTGTGGTGGGCATAAGCAACATAACTGGGACTACTGAGATAGCATCCCAGCAGTCAGAAGACATAGTTTAAACACATCCAGGCTGGCCTATTATCAATCACATCCTGCAGCACTGAGACAGAGGACATAAGAGAATTTCTATTGACTCTTTCCTAAACAGATGCTTCTGACTTTCCAGAAACAAGTGGGGGAGATATGTTGGGATGGTCCCAGCACAGAATGAGGATATTTGGTTGACATTTCTGTTGGCTGGCCAATTTGCATCACAAACCGATCTTATACCACAGTGACATAAGAGAATCCCAGGCATAGGCCCCTTCTCTACATATGTTGTACAGTCATATAACATTGGGACCCTTTATAATATCTTTCTGATATTTGGCAGAGATGATCATGAAAGTGTAATATATAGTTCTGTCAAATTTCATATACACTGGTTGGACTACAAAGATGTTATAGTCAGACATATATTTATAAGTTTATTGCTTATACCACCAAGAACCTTTTTCCAATCCTTCTGTAATTTGGCAAAGGTAGTTAATATGGGAAGGGCTATAAACTGAACAAGTTTCACCTACATTAGATTTGAGGCAAAGAAGGTACAGCTAAGAATGTATATGTAGAATATTGCAAAATTCAACTGCTTCTAAAATCGGATTCCTTTATCTAATTGTTTTGAAATGTGGTGCACATAATGTGTTCTATTGGAGGTACAGGCATCCTAAACTTCAACCACACAGCTTTAAAAATAAAAATGTTACAGCCAATAATGTGTTTTCCAATGAAACCAATGGAAATTCAATTCTGAACTCACCGAACGCATCCGAACTGAACGTTCAAATTCGAGTTTGGTTCGAACGTTCGGTTCGGTTAACCAAACTTTTCAAGTTTGGTCTGAACTCTGAACTTCCGAATTCGAGTTCGGTTCGACCGTTCCATTCGGTCGACCGAACTATTTGAGTTCGGTCCGAACTCCAAACTTCCAAACTGCGTTCGCCCATCCCTAGTTTTTCCAGCTGATGCGGGGGCTGATTGGTATGGCCTCCCTCCACCTTGGAGTGGAGTCATCTTCATCTACTGCCTGCTGTGACATGTTTGTGTATTATTTTGTGAATAAAATTGCTCGTATTCAGTTCACCATGACTTTGATGCCACACTTATTACATTAGGGGAACTGAAGGTTATGGAAGCTCCAACATGTCTGATTTTATGGGATCAATTTCAGTCAGTAACACCTGCCGATATGGTGGATGTTCTTGTGGCAGTCAGGGCCTGTTCTTGAATGGTTCTGGTCCTTCCTGACTGGTAGAACTCAGCGAGTGGTGCTTGGGGATTGTTTTTCATCATACCGAGACATCTTATATGGAGTTCCACAGGGTTCTGTCTTGTCCCCTCTCGTGTTCAATGTATATATGCAGCCGGTCGGCGAGGTGATTAGGGGGTTTGGCATACGGTGTCATCAATATGTGGATGACACCCAGCTTTACCTCTCTTTTTCCACAGACCCAGCAGTCTAAGTGCTTACTCAGTGCCTGACAGCTGTGGTGGACTGGATGAAGGCTAATCAACTGAAGCTGAATCCTGACGAGATGGAGGTGATATTAGTGGGTAAGGGGATGGAGATGGTCCATCATTGATGGGGTTTGCCCTCCATTGGTCTCCCAAATGTGGAGTCTGGGGGTGTTTCTTGATTCACCACCTGGATGTCCAGGTGGAGGCTGTGACGAGGAGTGCCTTTCGCCAGTTACATCTGGTGCGATGGCTTCGGCCATTTGTTTCAGACTCAGACCTGACTACTGTCATCCATGCTTTCATCACCTCTAGATTGGACTATTGTAATGCACTCTATGTGAGGCTACCCATGGTGACAGTTTGGAAACAGCAGCAGGTGCAGAATGCGGTGGCCTGTCTCCTGGTGGGACTGGGCTGCTGTGAGCATATTACACTGTTGCTCTGTTCTCTGAACTGGCTGCTCATAGTTTTCTGGGCCTGATTCAAGGTGTTGGTCTTGAGTCCCTTGAAAGCCCTAAATGGCCTAGGCCCTACCTATCGGGACCTAGGCCCTACCTATCGGGAGGTGGGACTGTCTCATCCCTCATGTTCTGGATCAGCCCCTGCAGTCATCCGGGGTGCCCTGCTCGAGGTCCCCCAAGTTTGGGGGGGGCTATGCAGGGGAGGGCATTCTCAGTGGCTGCACCTCGGCTGTGGACCTCCCTTCCAGTGGAGGTCCGGTTGGCTCCGGTTCTCCCCTCTTTTCGAAGACAGTGTAAGACCTGGCTTTTCCACCACACATTTAGTGGGGGAGATAGGTGACTGGGTGGGGGGAGTGGGCTAGGGTGGAGGTGGGATATTTTACACCTATCTTCCACCATGTGCAGCCCCTCCTCTCTTCACTTCACTGGCTTCCCCTTCCTGAACGAATCCTGCACAAGCTCCTAGTCTTCACCTATAAAACTCTTCATAACCTCGCTCCCCCCTACCTCTCTGCACTTATCTCCCTCCATACTCCAGCCCATGCACTTCGCTCCTCCTCTGTCCCTTCTCTCACCCTTCCATGCCAAAACTCACCTCTTTCGCTCTGCTCTATCTGACCCTTTATCCTGCTGATCCACTATATCCTATATCTATGGTCTGTATACCCTTATCTTTGCCACATGGACTTGCCTGCTGTTATTGTCAATGTAACCAAGCCAAGTACATGCACCTGAAACCTCGCATCTTCATGAATGTTAGACCCCTTGTCTCTCCCTCTGTTCCCCTTCCTATGTCTCTCTCCCCAGCTCCCGTCTCTCAGATTGTAAGCCCTAGGGCAGGAAACGTGTCTATTTTGTTACTTTGTAAAGTGCCAGGTACGCTGCTGGTGCTATATAAATGTTTTTTAATAATAATAATAATAATAATAATAATAATAATAAATGAGTTCTGGATTATTGTCTGTTTTTATTTATTGTAAGCCACCACGAGCTGCCTGTGGCAGGAGGGGACGGGGTAACAAGATGTTTAAATAATAATAATAATAATAATAATAGTGAGGAGGAGGAGGAGAAGGCAGAACAAGGTGTGACCAGAATTTTGGGGTTTCCCTCTCTCTGGTTGTCCCCCAAAGGACCACTGGACCAGTCATGACTCAGCTACCCTGCTTACTGTAACCACTGGGCACCACTCTCCCCAGAGTGTGCCTGCCCATAAGGGGTTAATCCTTTCTCACCTGTATCTCAAGGCTCAACAGTCATCAGAAAAGTAAATTGGTTAGGTTCATCTTGCTGTTAAACCAAGATTCCCCAGTCAGTATTCCATGCCACTAAACACACAGGCACACACTTTATAATGACAACTTTTTATAAAAGTATTAAAACAGATACTATTGGTTCAGGGTAAATATAAAGGTAGGGCTGCAATGAGAATGAAATTAATTCTCGTGAGAATCTTGCTGCCCTGAGGAGATCTCGCAAGATTCTCATGGGAAACTAGAGAATCTCAAAAATGCACCCCAAATGAGCTGTGCATTTTGGTCACGCATGTGCAGAACAGCCCTGCTGGCCATTTTTGTGCGTTCACAGGCTATTTTTTCTATTTTGAGTTTCTTGAGAATCTCGCAAGAATCTCAAGTTTCTCACAAGAATCTTGAGACGAGGAAATCTTGTCAAGAAGCCTATTCTCGACAAGATTTTCAAGAAAGGCAAAATCTTGTTTCGGCCTCATACAAAAGGTGGATAAGAAAATGAAATCACAACAATATGCAATACAAGCTTAACTGATCAGGTTTCCTCTCTACTGGTTACCTATCCCCTATTCCAGAGGGCCAAAATCTTCTCTCTGATATTCACAGGCAGGCACGCTGCATCTTAGCTGGGAGCTGTGTTTTTCACATACAGATGGTGTCAAGCATCAATCCTCATGTCTCAAAATGCTTTTTAACTCTTCAGGTTTCCTTGCTTTGAGTTTCTGATTAACTTCCATTGTTGGTCATTTAGCTATTATAGCCTTAACCTAAGTTGACACAGATGGCCACTATCACCTATGTGGGTTGACTGTCCTGGTTTTTGAGGTTTTACAATGCTAATTTCCTGGCTACGGTTCAGCTACCTTGAGGAAACGCGTCATGAAACAAGGAGCTCTCCCGCCCCTTTACAATATGACCTCCACTCCCTTCAGAGCCTTGGGATGCCATGACATTCTGTAGGGCCAGGACCACAATGGAAAGGGGGTGGGACAAAGGGACTCTCCCCACCTCTTTCAGAGCATCACAACATCACATCACGGCTGGCCTTACCCCAGGGAGACCCAGGGTGACTGGCCCAGGCCCTGCAATTTTCTCTACTTCTAGGACCCCCCACAATGATCCCTGTTTTCTCCAGAGCAGGTTGGTGGACACCCACTCCCTCCCAGTGGGGTCCCAAACAGAACCATCTCTAGGGTCACTTGGAAGGTGCCCCCCGCGCCGCCCTGATTGTCACGGATAAATTGTGCAAAAAATCATTAAATTCTAATAACAAATAAATGCTTATGCTGGGTGAAAAAAACTCTACTGTGCAGAGATATAATCGAATCAGTATACCATTTGCTACTCGATTGTGTAAAGGCCAATACAAAAAAAGTCTAAGCTTTGTCCAGACCAAATGAATTATTTTTTAAAAAGTGAGCTCTATTGACAATCAGAACCAGTTAGAAGATAAAAGCATACAAGATGGAAAGTCTTACTGAAAATATTAAGGTGTGTAGATCTGCACTTTTACATTTTTTACCCTCTAAATCGCAGTGGAATGCACGTCTTTGACGCCTGTTAGATCCACTTTTTATGAGACAGAATTTTTAATATTAGAAGTTGGATAGTACTAAAGTAACTTCTGAATTCCAGTTGGTTAAGGAAAATAAATAAATAAAGGAATTCACTAATAAAAATCTCCAAATCTTCTCACACAAGAGTTTTTAGAGCATAAGCTGGGCTTATTTAGAAAGAAAAGAAAACTGCAGCTTAGAAAAATTTTCTACACTTTTGTAGTTTCTCCCCTTGAGTTATAATATCAGTAACGAGCCACAGCTTTTTTGAGGTCATCAGAGGTGGTGACTTATCATTGTGAGCCTTTTGTTATTCAAAGATCACCATGACCAATTCATAGCAAAGATGAATTTAATAGCATCAGACTCAAAAGTCTAAAGCCAGCTCTCAGTTATATCTCTATAATTGTTCTGATATCAATGGGATTTATTGGATGTACCTGAAAAAAGATTTTGGTGCCATTTCTTGCCTTTTAATCACAATAAATTAACATAATTCTGTTTTTGTACAGCAAATATACACTTAGGAGCCAAATTATAGAATACATAATTCTGATAGTAAGCTCTTACAGTCTTGAACAGTTCTGTTATTTCTTGAACAGCCAATATATTTAGGTAGTATACTGCCTGTTTTAAGACACCCTGGGGACACTCTTTACAGGAGTTAGGTGTGACTTTTCCATAGATATCTTAGGGTATTGTTAAATGAGCAAGGCTTGGGTGAGGGGGCAGGTCTGTGGCCACTGAGTAGAACAGCTGCGGAGCAGCCACATACATGGAGTGAGTAGGGCGGGATTTTAACGGGCATCTCCCAGGGTGGCCACAGTTGCCATGCAGGTAGCCTCCACACATTCCTGCCACCACAGACCAGCCCTGGAGCAGCTCATACAGACAGCCGTTCCCTCTCCCCCCCTGCCCAGCAACACCCCCGCCCCTAGCCCTGCCCAACTTCCCACCCTCTCCTATGACACGCAACTAAGGACACCATGGAAACATGAAGCCGCAGCTTCCTGCCCATGACCTGGGGAGCCTCTGCAGCTGCTGGCAGTCCCAGGCAACAATGGAGGCACATACTGAGCGGGATACGCAGGAAGCTGCTGTCTTCAAAGGGACATGCAGGGACACGCAGGAATACAGGAAGCTGGTGTCTGAAAAGGGATATGTGGGGCACAAGGAAGCTTCTGTCTGCATATAGAGTCTGCAAAGTGCCATCCAGTGGAGCTTTTCAGGCTGGTGAATAGCTTATTAAATCTTGGCTGTCTCCACCTGGAATCAGAGTCATTGGCTGCCCGCTGTGACAAGTTTGCTACCTACTTTTTAGACAAAGTTGCTTATATTTGCCTCAGCTAGGGTGCTGATAGCTTGAGTGCAGAGTCAGAGTTTGGGGTTGAGCATGCCCAGTCCTGTCTGGTTTACTTAGATCGGCTGAAATTAATCTCACCCACCGACGCGGAGGATGTGATAGGAGGGGTGTGGGCAACCATTTGTGAACTAAATTTATGCCCCTTCTGGTTGGTGAAAGCCAGCTGGGAGACACCGGGGGCATTGCTGGCTGGGGTTGTCAATGTCTCCCTTAGGGAGGGCAGGGTGCTTGACAATCTCAAGACCGAAGGGCGCTGGCAAAGGAGGTCGGTGGTTAATAAATCCACTACAGTCCAGGAGTTAATCCTGGACCATGATGCCAACCTCGTGTGCATTACGGAGACCTGACTGTATGATGAGTCGGGGCCTATTTTGGCTGACCTCCTGCCAGCTGGGTACTCCGTGCAGCATCAGCCTCTGTTGGAGGGATGGCGGGTGGGGGTGGGGAAGGGCAGTGTAGCCATTATTTTTAAGGATTTGTGGTCTGTCAGGAGTTATCCAGTGCAGGTCATATCAGAAGTAGAGGGCCTCCATCTTGTGTTTGATTTGGCAGGGGAAAGATTGGGGGTGCTGTTAGTATACCATGCGCCTATGTGTACAGCAGCATCCCTGCTCGCTCTGACGGAGCTGGTGTCAGATGTGGTGTTGCACTTCCCAAAGACATTAGTCTTGGAGGAGTTTAATATACATGCTGACACCAGTCTCGTTGGTGCAGAGAGTGTGTTCATAGCTTCCATGGCAACCATGGGCCTGTCCCAGATTGTCAGCAGCCCAACATATGATATTTATTTTATTTATTTATTTGGTACATTTTTACCCTGTCCCTCCTGCAAACGACTCGGGGTGGCTAAGAAATTTCAGATAAAACAACATTTAAAATATTTTGAACAGTCATAAAAATCTTAACAATTAAAACAGGGAAGGACAATTGGTGTTTTATAACAAATAATAAAGAAGGGTAGGGGAATAAAAACCCACCAACCCACCCTCCCACCCGAAGGCCTGGGCAAACAGCCAGGTCTTGCAAATTCGCCGGAATGTTAAAAGGCTCGGGGCCAGGCGAGCTTCCGCTGGGAGGGAATTTCAAAGGCGCAGCCCGGCCACTGAGAATGCCCTCTCCATTGTGGCCCCCCGCTTAATATGGGGGACCTCCAAGAAGGCACCCCCGGCAGACTGAAGGAGTCGCTCTGGGGAGCGGAGGGTGAGGCGATCCCTGTGGTATGAGGGGTCGAGACCGTGAAGGGCCTTGTAGATCAACACCAACACCTTGAACCTGGCTCGGTACACTATTGGCAATCAGTGCAGAGTCCGGAGCACAGGTGTTAAGTGCTCCCAGCAACCCGTCTCCAAGAGGAGGCGGGCCACCACATTCTGCACTAGCTGCAGCCTCCGAACCAGGAACAAGGGCAGCCCCACGTAGAGCGCATTGCAGTAGTCCAGCCTCGAGGTGATGAAGGCATGGGTGAGGGAGGCCAGGTCCGGGACAGAGACATATGGACGCAACCTCCGCACCAGATACAACTGGCGGAAGGCAGCCTTCGCCACCCCCTCTATCTGCTGCTCCATGCGGAGATCCGCATCCAGCACCACCCCTAGACTCCGGACCTGTTGAGCTACAGGAGGGTGAACCCCCCCCCAATCAGGGGGGCCGATACCTCCCTCGCTCTTCCCACCACCATCACGTCCATCTTATCATGATTGAGCTTCAGTTTGCTCTGCCACATCCATTCCAACACGGCCTCCAAACACTGGGATAGCAACGAGACAGCAGGGTCTGAGTCAGCTGAAAAAGAGAGGTAAAGTATGATGGGGGGGCATAACCTGGACCTGATTTTTTGGGGGAGGTGTTAGTAGAACCCTTGTCATGGACAGACCATTATCTCATGTGAGCACGTCTCCTGGCACATGTCTGCCCCCAAGGGGCGGGGGCAGGTGTAGAACTGATTCGGATGGTTTTTCCCTGGAGGCTAATGGAACCTGAGAGGTTCAGGAAAGCTGTTGGGGAGTTACCCTCTGAGCTTGATGACCGCCCGCTCGATGACCTTGTGGCTTTATGGAATACCTGTCTATTGGAGGCCATCAACTGGATGGTTCCGATGGCTCCTCAGGCCTCCATGGTTTATGGAGGGTGAGATTCCACTTCAGCCTGAGATTGCTGAAGTGGAAGGGGAGGTGGTTGGAGCAATGGTGGTGCCGTTTGCGTGCTGAAGCTGACAGATTGGAACACAGAGCCAGTTTATGTGCCTATGCTGTAGCTGTACAGGCAGCAAAAAAACCCTCTTTTTTTGCTGCCTGTATAACCTCTGCAAAATCTTATCCAGTGAAGCTTTTCCAGGTGGTGAGGGGGTTGGTCGGTCCTTCCTCCCTCCACTGGAATCAAAGTTATCTAATGTCCTCTGTGGCCCGCGTCGGGATGTCTGGGACCCCTGATGTGACTGGAGTGACCCACCCTCTGACCTTACCTTCTCTGAGCTTGGAAACAAAACTTAGTGCCATATTTGGTAGGTACGGGAGGTAATGGGAGGGGACAGGTGATGGAGTGGGGGATAAGCAAAGGACAGTTTTTGATTGGCTGTCAGGGAAAAAATAAAAGTGGCCATTTGGGCATTTTTCAGTCTCTTTGGTGAATTTGGTTGTGTGCTACACTGCTCTATGTAAGTATTTCAGGTTGGAGTTGGACTCCTCATTTATGCATACAAAAATTTAAAGGGGGCCATAGAGTTTGGCACTTTTTGCAATAGTGTATCCAAGATGTTCCCAGCTGGGGCATTGGGGGATACTTGCTGGTTAATTGGAGCAAGGCAGGTATATTTTGTGGGGGGGGAGGTGAATCTGTTTTTTTGTGGCTCTGCCTGCTGGCATGGCAGGGTCCATGTGCTTTGGGGCACCACCAGTGCCACTTACCACAGAGTTTTCATAGGGGCATGGAGCAAGGGAGGCAAACGTGCTGGGTACTGTGTGGTTTGGGTGATTTTGGCTTTGGCCTGCTGGCAGGGACCATATGCTCTCTGGGGAATCAGTGCCACCCACCCACCATGGAGCTTGCATAGGGGCATCATTGGGTGGGTGGGAGCAAAATTGCTGGTTATTAATTATATGGTGTGGGTTTG
>QEPC01003743.1:7209845-7253622 GCA_003113815.1 Sphenodon punctatus | reverse complement strand
TTCTGAGATTCCAAGTTCCAAAGTTCTGATTTCCGAGGCCTCGGTAACAGTTCCGAGTGGTGGCCTAAAACTCAGTCTCAGCACTCGGAACTTTAGAAGCATTTGGTTTGGGGGTTTTTGATTCAGTATAGCCTTACTTTAGTTTTTACCAACTTCATCTGATGAGAAAGCTGGGACCTTTTCTATGAGATTTGGATCTGGCCACCATCGTCCATGCATTCTTAAACTTGAGGCTAGACTACTGCAATGGGTCTACCCTAGAAAACTGTTCAGAAGCTGCAGTTGGTGTAGAAAATGGCGGCCCACCGTCTGTTAGAGCCAGGTTGCCGGGAGCACATTACACTGGTGCTCCAGAGTCTGAAATGGCTGCCAATAGCTTTCTGGGCACAATTCTGGGCGCTGCTGGATACTGCTGCCATCGCCAGCTGCATCACCTTTGGGGCTGGGAACTGACTCCATCTGCCATCCCGTTGCTGTGGGGATGGGAGCCGGATCGATCTTGCTCCTTCCACCCACCCATCAGGTGTGCTTCTCCCTGGGCCCCCCCTCCAGACATTACCAGCTTTCGCCTCCCTCCATTGCAGGAGGAGAGGGGGCATGGCCAGGGACTCCCAGCCAGGTGTTTTTGTTTCTGGTCTGGGGGGAAGCTTAAGTGCTTGGTGTTACCCAGCAGCACCGCAGGTGTGCATCCCAGGCTGCATGCTGAAGGGCTGCGCTCAAGGGCCCTTGGGTGTGACCCTTGGCGGGGACTTGGGAAGCCTTCTTGGTTATATGTGGGGGGTGACTAGTTGGAGGATTGGTTGTTTTTTTTAGGTTTTAGAGGTTTTAGGGTTGACAGTTTAGATCTCACTACAGTCTTGGGATTGTCAGGGGTGGTATTTGAGGAAGGGTGGGATGGGATTGGGTGTTTTGTTTATGAGGGTAAGTTTTAGGTGGATGACCCAATCCCATGGTGAGAACAGGAGATGGGGGGACTAGGTTAGGGAGGAGAGGGGATGACTGTGGTGGGGCCACAGCCACAGGGATCAAAATGGACCTGGGGAGATATGGTCCCTTTGGGGGGCCTCTCCATTCTGGGAGGAGGGAGAGGTGTTTGATACCCGTACCCCTCCTTGATCCCCAGAGAGGTAGTGAGGTGGTCAAGGTTAGGAGGACCCCTGACCTTGGTATGATGCTACTAAATTCGAGTCCAGTCATAAATAAATCATCTACCATCCAGGATCTTATTCTGGACCAGGCAGCCGACCTCATCTGTATTACAGACACCTGGCTGGACACTGAGTCAGGGACAATTTTGGCTGCTCTTGTTCTAGCCAGGTACTCCATACAGTACCTGAGGGATGGGGTGGGGGGTAGCCATTATTTTTACGGAGTCACATGGTCCATTAGGATGTATCCAGTGTTGTACACCACCCTGGGCTGCTGTTAGGCAGGAGGCGGAAGTATAGAAATATTACAAACAAACAAATAAATAAATAAATAAATAAATAAATAAATAAATTTCACCAGGTATTGAGGACTTCCACCTTATGGTTGATTTGGTTGGGGACAAATTAGGACTACTGCTGATATACTTTGCACTTTTCTGTTTAAAATCTTATGCAGTGGCTGTGCGGGCAGCAAAGAAGAGTTTCTTTGCTACCATCATAGCATCTGCGAAGTCTTGTCCAGCAGAGCTTTTCCAGGTGGTGAAGGGGCTGGTCAGTCTGGCCTTTCTCCACCTGGAGCTGGAGTCTTCCAGTGCTCACGGTGACAAGTTTATTGACTATTTCTCAGATAAAATCACTCGCATTCATCACAACTTCAATGCTGGGCTTGATGCAGTAGAGAACCCGAGGTTATGGATGCTCCATCTTGTCCTGTTTTGTGGGATCACAATAGGTTTCACCTGCTGATGCTGGGGATATCCTTGGGACTATTAGGGCTACATCTTGTGAATTAGATCCATTCCCATCCTGGTTGGTTCCGGCCAACTCAGCAATACATTGGAGCCTTTGTTGGTGGGGGTAGTCAATGCCTCCCTTCGAGAGGGCAGGGTCCCTGTGTGCCTGAAGGAGGCCATAGTGCAACCCTTGTGCAGAAAACTATCACTTGACATTGACTCTCTTTACATCTATTGGCCAATCTCTAACCTTCCCTTTTTAGGTATCTAAAACACAGGTATCTACTCTGGTGAAGTTATCCTGCAGAGGAGAAGCAAAGGTGAGGTAAATTCAAGATAAAAAATGTTTTGGAAATAGTGTATGTGGAGGGATTAGTATTGCAAGGCTTGGCTTTGCATAAATCCCATGATATTCCCATTATATTCCCTGAAATTTGATTCCCATTGGCCCTTTGCTGGTTTTAACAAAATATACCTCAGTTCCCCTTATAGATGGAATATTGAATATTCTAGTTTCTCATGTCATCCATAAGGTAGATAAGAATTTATTTATAAAAATATCACCATCAAAAGAAGGAATATTCCAACACTGAGTCTGGGTACTAATATATCATTGTTCAAAATCTTTTCTACAGCTAACATATCAGTATTAAAGATACGTTCCTACTGAAGAAGGGGGTTATCCCCCGAAATGCGTTTGGGTCTAATTGTAATTGCATTTTATTTTTTAATATTTTTAATACAATAGAAGAAGATTGTTCATTTATATATGGGATCAATCTGTATATGCACATTGTGCATTTTTAATATAACAGAAGCATCTTGTTTATTCTGGGCGATTTCAGACTTTACGTGCTCCCGGGTCACCACAGTGGATTCCCAAGTGTGGTGAGCCAGCTAACCCCTCCCATGGTCCAGGACAGCCCCAAACACACGTGATGGGAGCGGGACCATGGCAATGAAACGGACAGATGAACCACGACCTGGGGCAGCACAACAGACGTTACGCTGATTCCAGACCATGGTCAGCACACCCAGAAGCCACCGGGTCAGGTTGGGAGGCAGCCATGGCTGACCAATGGCAAATGAAGGCAAAAGCACCAAAAGGCAATGCCCATACAATTAAGGGAGGGGGAGGAGGAAGAAGAGCAGCTGAGGCGGCACACGCAACAGGGACAAGGAAGTCAAGGACACAGCAGGTCACAAACCACACACACACGTCCAGGCGCTAACACACACAAATAGGAATGGAAGGAAGGGGGGAGTACACTGGGGCACACAGGGAAACAACAACACAGGACAGGGAATGGACAGACACCCAGGAAGGGACATGCACGCCGGGCACCATGC
The DNA here is from genome assembly GCA_003113815.1 of Sphenodon punctatus. Lineage (NCBI taxonomy): Eukaryota > Metazoa > Chordata > Lepidosauria > Sphenodontia > Sphenodontidae > Sphenodon > Sphenodon punctatus. The sequence continues at coordinate 7,250,390 of QEPC01003743.1, read as the reverse complement.
ACAGCCAGGAGTAGCGACACAGAGGGAGGGGAAGGGGGACAGCACTCCGGGAAGGCCAACACACACAGCACCATGGACATGGGGGTGGGAGCCACGGGCCACAGGAAGGGAGGGGACCAGCCCAGAAACAGGTCAGGACATGGGGAAAGGCACCCAGAATCCCACTGACAGCACAGGCAGCATGGGCCACCCAACAGCAACACAGGCAGCCAAAATCATGGGGGTCCCCACAGAGACAGAACAGGGTCACGGGGGGAGAGCAACCAAACAGAGGAAGGCACCAGAGCAGTCCAAGGCAGGTTCATATGGCAAGGATCCCCCTTGCTGATGAAGAAGCATGGGTGGGAATGGATGCCGGCTGGATCCTGTGGGCAGCACACGCATCCCACCCCTGCCCCCGGAGGAAGCCAGAAGGTGCTGTCCAGGGGCCCCAAGACCCGCACAGTCACAGAGGCAGCTAGGGGGTGGAGGGGCAGGGCATGGACACAGGTGACCAGGCGGTCATGCAAGGGAGGACTACACCACGGGGAGAGCTGGGAGAGGTCACAGGCAGCAGGAAGCAGCCAAAGGGTGGGCTGGCCACAGAGAGGAACACCACAGGCAGCGAATGACAAGGGGTGCCCATGGAGGGGGCACAGCGAAACAGGCGAGCAGAACAGAGGCAACTGACCAAGTCAGAACAGCTGTGAGGCCGGAATGGCAAGGAGTGAGCAGGCAGTGCCCTGAGCCACCAGGCAGGTTCACCCAGGGGAGGGGCGCTGTCTGCAGCCACACACCAGCCAGCAGGTGAGCGCAACTGGCATGAGGAGCCATGGGGAGGCCCCACCAGCTCAGCTGAGCAGTCCCCGGTCAGCTGGTGGTGGGGCGTGGGTGGCCGATAAGGGTGCGATGGGGCCTGCCCAATAGGTGCACGGGTGGGGCACGGAACCAGGGCAGGCCCGGGACACGGGCAGGAGAGCCATGCGCCAGATGGGTGATCTCCAACATTTACATATCCTCCATACATGGTAACATGTATACTAACTCCAAGAAACCCCCTGTCCACATTGCCAGGATTGTCTTGGAATAGTCATATGTATGGTCTTATTCAGATAGGGGTATGCAGCTGGGGGAACAAACAATAGCCTAACCTTTGTTTCCATGACTGCTTTAGAGCAATGAATGCATGGATTCATGTGGACAGGGGGTTTCTTGGAGTTATTATACATGTTCCCATGTATGGAGGATATGTAAATGTTGGAGACCACCCATCTGTTTTGTAATCTTTGCTATTATTCAACTGGTGCTGTTGATAACGATCACAAGATGGTCAGAAACAGTGTGTCCAGCACGGAATAGGTTTGTTTGCAGTGTTGGTGTACCCTATTGATTGTATATGTTTTTGGAGTGCTAGTGACTACCCCAATTAGATTTTGATGCCTGCGGTCATCTATTGGATTGCATATCTGCTTTGAGATTTATTGTATATGGTTATGTCTAAATGTATTAAAATATATGTGGTTTTATGAATGCTATGTTTATCTAAGGCATCCCCACCCATTGTTTTGCCATTGTAAGTTGTGGGTGGTGTTTTCCATCATAATTCCCTAGGAAATTAGTCTTTATGGAGGGGGAGGGTTGGGCACTTTGTGGCCCACGGGAACATGCATTCCCCCGCACCACCTTCAAACAAGTGGTCAGATGACTGGTTACTGGTGCATGGTAGCATCTTGTTTCAAAACACCCTTATTGTGGTTTGGAAAGAGGGTCAATTTGGAGGAGGGGGAGGGGGTTGTTAATACAATGTAACTATCTTGTAATAACACAATTCATGCAAAGTGACCTTGTTTAAAAAACCAAAACACACATACACATACACACACACACAAAACCTGAGTAGAAATTGGCGATGCTGACATTTGTTAGCTGGGTTTTCAGATAGTTCTAGAGCCATCGCTCCGAACATCCCTATTGTAAGTTAAAAATGAGTTCATATGCCCTTGTCCTTTCTGTCTCCATTCTCCTTCTTTTATACTATTTGATTTTAACTGGGCCCTAGTTTTGCAAATGCTTACATGCATAAGTAGCTTTTGTAATCCTATTGAAGAGAATGTTTACATGCATAACGCTGCATGTTTGCAAGATCAGGGTCTTCAACGGCAAGATTTTTTAAAGCATGAGTTGTGTTCTGTCTTTGTAGCAGAAAGGAGGTCTTGATGACCTATATATCCCAGTGTTGTTGATATAACACCAACAACTAGCTCCTTGGAGCATGGACTATCTTTTTTACTATATGCGAAGTCCAGAGGGGCATTTCTGAATCATACCATACAGTGCGTTCACAGTATTGCTAGAAAATAAAAGGGCTGTAATGAATGCAATTCCATAGTCACAGATACTAATTGCATTTTTGGATATCTGTCCAAATATCTAAATAAATATCTTCACCTGAAGCAGAATTTACATATTCATTTTTACAGATATTCTTGGTCAGATACTTCAACTTTTGAGTCATTTTGATTATGTGGCACAAACCTTATATATGATCTCTGGTGATGCCAATCTATCCTCAAACCTGCTCCTCTTCCTAATTTTCTAATAATACAGTAGAGGGGCAGGGTGTGTGTGTGTATACATTTTAAACATATAGATCACTAGTGTAGAACACTGGTATAATTTAGTGGGAAACAATATGTCTCTCAGCTGAACAGAAGAAAAATAGGGGAAGAAGTCCTGGCTCCATTGAAATCAGTACGGAAAACTACCATTGCTTCAACTGAGCCAGAATTCCACACATGGAGGAACTTCATTTGTACCGGTGTAACTGAGGATGACATTTACCACCCACTGAAGTCTGTGGGAAAGCTCCCGTTGACTTCAAAAGTGGAGGGCTGTCCTGTCAGTGTAGAGTTTAGTCTGCATCAAATGTAATTTTAATGACTTGTAATTACAGGGGCAAAGGATGAGATATCAAAGTAAACAAAAGTGACCATCAGCAGCAGACTTGCATGTAAATGTTTATATTCATTAATGCTGAGGTGGAAATGGGCAGCTTGCCAGAAGATTAAGTGGACATTAAGGTCAGATAATAATTCTCTCCAATAATTGTTCCAGGTACATTAATTAGTTGCTAAATTACAATGGAATTCCTATGCAGGTGTACATTACATTGACAGAAATACTACATGAGTTCATCCTAATTTATTAAAATACCAGATGAATTACAAAGGGTTGGCCACTTGTTTTAAAATGCTGCTGTCAGATACCATATAGAAAACCCTAATTCATTCCTTCTCTGTTCACTGTATTATTAACATTACCCATGCTGCATCCCGTTGGCATTCAGGCCGCTTTTATACGAGGTGCTGAGTCCCGCGTGGAGAGAAAAGCCGCGCGGGGGAGTGTTTACATGCTCCCCGCACTGCCGGAAGTGATGTGCTCCCCGTTGTCGGCAGTGGCACTAGAATCAGTAACCCGACAACGGGGAGCACGTCACTTCCGGCAGCACGGGGAGCATGTAAACAGTCCCCCGCACTGCTTTTCTCTCAATGCAGAACTCAGAAGGCGCTTTTCAGCGCCTCGTATAAAAGCGGCCTGAGTCAGTGTGGCTGTAGTATGGAGTTCCATTACACAGTGATTTGGCATTAAGCAATGTCCAATAATTGGGAAATTATTTACAATAGAGAGTCTCTAATTCTTGCTGTTACCAGCAAAGAATCTGTTCCTTAAGTTTTAAACATGTGGAATTTTTTGGACTCCCTTTTCTGATTAAAACATAAATGGGTGAAAGCCTCCCCCTCCCCCATATCTTGATAGCTGACTAAATTAACACTGCCCTGTGATCACCAAATGACTGGTCTTTGTGGGACCAGAAGCATTGTGATCAAACGGCGCATCCGCCTGGTTTGACAGGTATGGAGTTGAGATGCTCATGTGCCTCTCCTGTGTCTGACATCAGCAGCAGGAGGGGTGGAGCAGTTCAGGGAGTTAGTGCATTTACAGTTGTTACCAGGGAAACAGGAAAAAATTGCAGACATACTGTACTGTATATAATATAATCAGGTTCTGGCTGGAATTGCAGAACATTTGGCTAACATTTTCTAGCAATATACCATGGAATACAATAAGTGATGAAACATTCCTGATTTTTATGGGTTTTATGACCCTGATTATGACACGGATCTCTCTTACATAAAAGATATTCATTAGAAGTTTTAAGAGAGGAACTAAAAAGGAATGAGAAATCTAAATACATCCACGTTCCTTTATCTTTTAAAGAACTAGACCGATTTTTCATCACAACATCTTGCTTTGACTCGCCTGCATTGCAGATTGAGATTTTTTTACTCAGAAAGACTCTCTTCCACAATATTCTCACCTTCTTCTGACTCAGGAAATAAAAGGCAAGTCTTCCATTTGCTACTTCACAGCCAAGCAAGTGCGCCCTGTTCTTTCTGTGCTGAATAGCAATCTGGGCCAACATTAGGATATGGCACCACTGCCAGTTACCTATGATGACATTTCACTTGAAGTGTAGACAAACCTTCTGGCCTTGCCCACCACTGGCACTTGCATGCTGCTAAGTGGGCCGTAGCATGGCTAGTACACAAGCAGGAAGGTGTAGGAGCAAGGTGGGAAGAGCCTAAGCATGTGTTTCAGCCATAGCCTACACTGCAGGTCTGTAAGGCCTGGAGTCTAACCCTGTAGGAGCTGATAGTGGGTGCAAGTTGGAAATTCTTCTACACAAGGGCCACATGGTGACCTGTTGTGGGGAAGAGAGTGTGAGAACGATATCCCTTTCTGAGACATGCTTGTTCACCAGCTTTTTCAATTGTTACATTTACCCTGCAAGAGGAGTCTCTACCAAACACCAGGACAGACTCTCCAGACCAAAGCTCAAGGTAAGTCCCGTAATAAAGATCTATTTCCTTAAAGTTCCATCTTATGACTCCCTTATTCGAATCCACAAAACACCAGAGGAGTTAGACAGTGGGCTGAGGGGATTCTTGGGGGCAGGAGGAGGAGAGGAAGGGGTGTAGATTATTGAGAATGTATTGGGGAAAGACAAGGGTGGAAAGCCATCTTATAAAATGAAGAAGCAAGAGATTATTTAGATTTATGGGGGAGAAACAGGAGAGATGTGGGACTGAGGAAATACAGAAAGGAACAGATAATAATGCTTGGGAATGGTGAATTGTATGACGTGCTTTTATTATAGCCTTAAGCCACAAATAAACATTACACAAGCCCTGAGAGTAATTATACAAAACATTACAATCTACTTTATAAAATCTTACAGTTGCAAAGGAATGATATTCTGTCATAAATTTATACATGTGCTGATTCTCCTGCATTTCAGTGGCCCCTCCCTACTTCTCTGTGGTCTTTTCCACAATGCAAAGGGCATGGAGGAATGTGTGATATCCCTGCATGCATGTTCAGCGGTACACAGAGTGTAAGAGGGAGTCAAATCACTGTTCCAGGACTAGACTTTTTGCTCACATCTCTTTGGTCATTCTAAGGTAGGAACTGACAAACAGGAAATGTTTGGGGACTGAAGCTTGCACTCGGTTAATCAAAGTGCACAATACCATCACTACTTGATAGAATCAGATTCCTTTACACCAAGTGGCATAGAACCAGGAATTATCAAGAACACAGAAAGTAATAAGGTTTTTACAGAACACACAGAATGTGGGTTTTTGCTACTGCTAGGTCTAGAGAGAGTTGTGGGAACGAGTTCTGTTAGTTAACTTACTAATAAAATGTGTGTATGATGTCTGCTTATCTCCTACGATATAGTATATAGTCATGCCCAAGAACAGAGAGTCTGAAGTGGAAGAGGAGAGAGCAACACTAACTAACTAAAAATAAATAAATAAAAATAAATAAAATAAATAAAAACTGTTCAAGTTGGCAAAACTAATGGCATCTAATCTGGGGGCTTATATTGGAAAGGATTTGACAATCTTAATTATAGCAGCTCTAGCTCTTAGCACATTGTGTTTCTAGAGTGCTTTCTACCCAAGAACTTCAATGTTTTTTTACAAATGTTAATTTATATTATTTATTTATTATATATATTTATGAGTTGCCCCATATCCCGGGGTGACGTACAACTAAAAACATTAATAAAACAAAACAATTTTAAAACATCATTAGGGCAGGAGAAGAAATAAAAATAAAATAAAATAAAATAAAATAAAATAAAATAAAATAAGGGCAGGGAAAAGCTAAAAACCCTATTTCCCCCCCCCCCCCCAAGGCTTGGGCAAATGGCCAGGTTTTACAAATTCGCCGGAATGTTAAAAAGTTTGGGGCCAGGCGAGCGTCCTCCAGTAGGGAATTCCAACGACGCGGCCTGGCCACCGAGAATGCCCTCTCCATTGTGATCCCCCGCTTAACATGGGGACCTCCAAGAAGGCACCCCTGGCAGACCGTAGGAGCCGCTCTGCGACACGGAGGGCGAGGCAGTCCCTGAGGTACGAGGGGCCAAGACAGTGAAGGGCCTTATAGATCAACACCAACACCTTGAACCTAGCTCGGCACGCTATTGGCAACCAGTGCAGCGTCCGGAGCACAGGTGTTATATGCTCCCGACGACCCGCCCCCATCAGGAGACGGGCCGCTGCATTCTGCACTAGCTGCAGCCTCTGAACCAGGAACAAGGGCAGCCCCACGTAGAGCGCATTGCAGTAGTCCAGCCTTGAGGTGACAAAGGCATGGATGAGGGAGGCCAGGTCCAACCTGGAGATGTACGGACGCAGTCTCTGCACCAGATACAACTGGTGGAAGGCGGCCTTCGCCAGTTGCCACCACCTCCACCTGTTGATCCAGGTGAAGATCTGAGTCCAACACCACCCCCAGACTCTGAACCTGCTGAGCTATAGGAGGGCGTACCCCCCCAATCGGGGGGACGACACCTACCTCTCCCTCCCCACCACCATCACCTCCATCTTATCGGGGTTGAGCTTCAGTCTGCTCTGCCACATCCACTCCATCACGGCCTCCAGTCTCCAGTCTCAGTGCCCCTACAAATATACGTATCGCAAAAAAGGCAAGTACCATTATGAGTTACCTTAGCAGAATAATCATGGCTAAAGGGTGGGAAACAGTGCTTAATTTGTATTAAATGAATTGCTGGTAGGGATGTGCGAACAGAACTGGGTTCGGATGTTCAGCCATATAGCTGGGGAACCGAGTTCGGTTCAGTGGTTTAGTTCAGTTTGGTCGTTTGGTTTGGTAGAGTTTGGACCCACCAGGAGGCTTGGCCTTGGGGTGCTCCAGGGACCCCCAGGGCTGCCCGTGGTGGCATGGCAGGTCATCTCAGACACAGCAGCAGCAGCAGCAGCAGCAGAGACTGGGAAGGGTTGGCGCTTGGCACCCTGGGCAGGCAGGCTCAGTGTATGGCCCCTGGGAGTGCCCGTGGTTCCAGGGCTGGCCGTCTGAGACCCAGCAGCGGCAGAAGCAGTAGAGACTGGGAAGGCTTGGGGCTTGGTGGATGTCTGACACCCATCCTTGGCCAGGCATTTCAGGCTGGCTGGCATTGGTGGAGCAGTGGCAGAGGACTGGCCAGGGACGTACTCAGTGGAGCTCAAGAAGCACTAGTGCAAATTGGGCAAGCCTTGTCCACTGGTGAATCTCGTGGACACCCAGCCCCCGCCCACCAGCACATTCATCTGAGCTAAGTCTGTCTACAAGAATGAGGAGCAAATGACTGATGTCAGTACCAGCAGCAGTGGCAGAGGCCCGGCCAGGGCTCAGTGGCAGACACCCCTGCTTGGCTGGGCATTGGAGGTCACTGCCATGGGTGGGGGAGTGTCAGAGGCCCAGGTAGGGCTTGGTGCCTTGAAGGCTAGCTGACATGGGTGGGGAGTGGCAGAGGCCCCTCCAGAGTCATACTCAGCAGAGCTAAAGAAGGAGGAGGGCCACTGGGGTGAGCCTTGAAGCCTAGTGCATGGACCTTGGTGGAGCTGACCCAAGGTGCAGATCTTGGTGGTAGTAGCAAATAAATAATTGATATGGTGGACTGACAGCACCCTGTGTGAGGAATGACGGCCCCAGAACTCTGATGGTGGATCCTGGGACTAGAGTGGCAGCTTCTAGATGACGTGGAATGACAGCCCTCCCTGCCTGTAATGTAGGCCCCAGAACCGTGACAGTGGGTCCTGGGGTAGAGTGGTAGCTTCTAGATGACATGGAATGACAGCCCTCCATGCCTGTAACATAGGCCCTAGAACCCTGATGGTGGGTCCTGGGGCTGGAGTGACTGTTACTTGATGCCGTGAAATGACAGCACCCTGTGTGAGGAATGATGGCCACAAACCCTGATGGTGGGTCCTGGGGCTAGAGTGGCAGCTTCTAGATGACATGGAATGACAGTACTCCATGCCTGTAATGTAGGCCCTAGAACCCTGATGGTGGGTCCTGGGGCTGGAGTGACTGTTACTTGATGCCGTGGAATGACAGCACCCTGTGCGAGGAATGGCGGCCACAGAACCCTGATGGTGGGTCCTGGGACTAGAGTGGCAGCTTCTAGATGACATGGAATGACAGCCCTCTCTGCCTCTAATGTAGGCCTCAGAACCCTGATGGTGGGTCCTGGGGTTGGAGTGGCTGTTACTTGATGCCGTGGAATGACAGCACCCTGTGTCAGGAATGACGGCCACAGAACCCTGACGGTGGGTCCTGGGGCTAGAGTGGCAGCTTCTGGATGAAGTGGATGGACAGCCCTCCCTGCCTGTAATGTAGGTCGCAGAACTCTGATGTTGGAACCTGGGGCTAGAGTGGCAGCTTTTAGATGATGTGGAACGACAGCCCTCCCTGCCTGTAACATAGGTCCAAGAACCCTGACGGTAGGTCCTGAGGCTGGAGTGGTTGTTACTTGATGTAGTGGAACGATGGCTCTCTGTGAGCGGAATGATGGCCCCAGAACCCTGAGGGTAGGTTCTGGGACTAGAGTGGCAGCTTCTAGATGATGTGGATGGACAGTCCTCCCTACCTGGAATGTAGGCCCCAGAACCCTGAGGGTGGGTCCTGGGGCTGGAGTGGCATTGGTGGAGCAGTGGCAGAGGCCCAGCCAGGGCTTTTGGCTGGCACTCCTACTTGTCTGGGCATTGCAGGCTTGCAAGCATTGGTGGAGCAGTGGCAGACAACATCTTGAAGTCTTCAAGGCCCTCATGGATAATGGAAGATACATCATGTACCTGGAGGAAGAGCTGGCTGAGTTTGTCCTGCAGTGAATGGATATTGGTTTATCTTCCAAGGTCCTTCTGGTTCTAGTCAACTTGGTGAAGTTCAACAGGTGCTACCTGGATGATTGTGTTGCAGAAATAGCTCATATGATCTGTAGGGATGTGCAAACAGTCAGTCCTAAGAGATAGGTGAGCACCATTCCAAAGGGATGGGCGATCGCCGATGGCCTCCATTGCCCTCGGCCAATTGAAAGGGAGTCCAGTACATATCCCCAAATCTGGAGCAGTGGAGGCACTGGAGTCATGGCCAGGAATGGTCTCAGCACGAAGAATGTGTGAGCGAGGATCTCCTATTCTGCCCCATTGTATTCTGCCCGCTGGTGCACTCATCCGAGCTATGGCCGTTTACAAGATTGAGGAGCAAACGGCTGATGTGTAGTACCAGCAGCAGCAGCAGACATTGGATTGCCAGGACACAGAACCCATGGCACAGCAGAGGCAGCAGAAGTGGACATTGGATTGCAGGGGTACATAACCCATGGCACAGACAGCAGAGGCAGCATTGGCAGCAGAGGCAGCAGTAGCAGACATTGGATTGCCCGGGCACAGAACCCGTGGCACAGACAGCAGAGGTGGCATTGGCAGCAGCAGCGGACATTGGATTGACCCGACACTGAACCCAATGCACAGACATCAGAGGCAGCTTTGGCAGCTTTAGCAGACATTGGATTGAAAGGGCACAGAACCCGTGGCACAGCAGAGACGGCAGCAGCAGGACTTGCCTGTGTGCAGCACTCATGGAGCCAGGATGGTAGGATTTTCCAGGGAAGAGCTCCCATACAGCAGCAGACAGCAGCAGCAGGATTTAGTGGGCACATTTGGATTGGCCAGGGCAGAGCACCCATGGACCACCAGACAGCAGCAGCGGGATTACCAGGCCAGTGAAGCACATCACCCAGGGTTGCCAGGGCAGGCAGACAGGCACTGTGGCATGATAGGCAGGCAGGCCAGGGCAGGGTTTCAGCTTTGCCCACAGGGCGGGAAGACAGGCACTTTGGCATGAGCAGAAAGCAGACTGAGGCAGGCTTTGATATAGGTCACCTGGGTGGACGGGCAGGCAGACAAGCAGCATGGCATGACAGGCAGGCAAACTGAGGCAGGGTTCCAGCTTTGCAACCTGGGCGGGCAGACAGGCAGCGTGGCATGAGCAGAAGGCAGGCAGACTGAGGCAGGCTTTGATCTAGGCCACCTGGGTGGGTGGGCAGGCAGCGTGACATGAGCAGAAGGCAGGCAGACTGAGGCAGGGTTTGAGCTTTGCAACCTGGGTGGGCAGACAGGCACTGTGGCATGAGAAGCAGGCAGACTGAGGCAGGGTTTCAGCTTTGCCCACAGTGTGGGAGGACAGGCACTTTGGCATGAGCAGAAGTTAGACTGGGAAAGGCTTTGATCTAGGCCACCTGGGTTGGCGGGCAGGCAGACAGGCAGCATGGCATGACAGGCAGGCAGACTGAGACAGGTTATGAGCTTTCCAACCTAGGCGGGCAGACAGGCAGTGTGGCATGAGCAGAAGACAGGCAGACTGAAGCAGGCTTTGAACTATGCCACCTGGGCGGGTGGGCAGGCAGTGTGGTATGAGCAGAAGGCAGGCAGACTGAAGCCGGGTTCGAGCTTTGCAACCTGGGTGGGCAGGCATATAGGCAGCATGGCATGAGAGGCAGGCAAAGTGAGGCAGGGTTCAAACTTTGCAACCTGGGAGGATGGGAAGACAGGCAGCATGGCACGAGTAGAAGGCAGGCAGACTGTGGCAGGCTTTGATCTAGGCCACCTGGGTGGGTAGGCAGGCAGCATGGCATGAGCAGAAGGCAGGCAGACTGAGGCAGGGTTCAAGCTTTGCAACCTGGGTGGGTGGGCAGGCAGACAGGCAGCATGGCATGAGAGTCAGGCAGACTGAGGCAGGATTCGAGCTTTTCTACCTGGGTGGGTGGGCATACAGGCAGAATGGCATGAGCATAAGGCAGGCAGACTGAGGCAGGGTTCAAGTTTTGCAACCTGGGTGGGCAGACAGGCAGCATGGCATGAGAGGCAGGTAGACTGAGGTAGGGTTTGAGCTTTGCAACCTGGGTGGGCGGGCAGACAGGCGGCATGGCATGAGTAGGGAACACAGGATGGGACCTTGGCAGGGCACTCAGATAGGATGGCAAAGACTGTGCAGCGAGAGAGAGAGCCAGTCACATAGGCAGGGCAAGATCATCCAGTAGAGGCCGGCTGGCAGGCTTACAGTTTCCCAGTGTCACCTGCATCATGAGGTCAGTCAGATAAGCCAGCTGAGGATGTCTAGTCTGAGAGAGAAGGGGAGGAGAGAGGGAGAGGGGGGGGCATGGCGGGAGCCCGGAATTGGGAGGAAGGGACAGCACCTCAAGCACAGCAGGAGCAGCCCAGATTGAGGAGGAGCCCCGTCCCAAGACTGCCCCTGGCATGGAATGGCGTGTGCCACTGCACCATCAATCCATGTCCAGGGGCATCTCGGTAGGGATGTATGAACCCCTGGGGGTTTGGCCCATTCAGGGTTCAGCCAAACCCCAAACTGAAACCTGTTTGGGGGACAAATCCGTTCAGACGTGGGGGCAGTTTTCCCTCCCCCCTCCAGGCTACGTGGGTGGAAGGGGCGCCAGGAAGCACCTCCCCCCGACAAACCTGGGAATTATTTTTTTTAACCCCCCCCCAACCCAGGGATTGTCCTACCTGGTGGTGCCAGGGCTCTGGCCATGGGCCCAGTGGCGGCAGTGGTGGTGGCAGCGGCAGCAGTGCTCTGGAGTGCTTCAGGCCACTACTAGGCCTTCCAGGTCAAACCAGAATGCCTAGTAGTGGCCTGAAGTGCTCCAGAGCACCACCGCCGGACCTGCCACAGGTTCTGCTGCTGCCACCAGACTCAGGTCCAGGGCCCTGGCACCACCAGGTAGGTCGGGGTCCAGGTCCGGCAGCGGCAGTAGTGGTGGGTCCGGTGGGTCCAGTGGCGGCGGTGCTCCGGAGCGGTTCAGGCCGCTACTAGGCCTTCCGGTTTGACTGGAAGGCCTGGTAGCTGCCTGAAGCGCTCTGAAGAGCTGCTGCCGCTGAACCTGGGGCCAGACCCAAGGCTGGATCCGGGACCCACCACCAGGTAGGGTGATCCCTGGGGTGGGGGGGTTAAAAAAAATATTCCAGGCTGGGCAGGGTGGGGGGGAGGTGCTCCCGAGAGCCCCTTCTACCCACGCAGCCTGGAGGGGGGAGGGAAAACCAGGTACCTCCCTGCCCCTCTCCTGAATGCGTTTAGAACCTGAACTTTGTTCGGTCAGTTCAGGTGGGGGTCAGTTCGGATTCGGGGTGTTCATGAACAGGCCAAACACCCCAAGTTCAGGCTGAACCCCGAATTTCTGAACTGCATGCACACATCCCTACAGCTCAGGGAATCCCAAAAGCAGAAGGTTCACCTGCAGGAACAGCAACTGCTCCACCAACTTGGGCCCCAGTCTCAGGCAGTGCAGCGAGCAAATGCCCCCCACCATGGAGAACACCCGCTTGCTGGGGACACTTGTTGGTGGGCAGGGCAAGAGATCCTTGGCCACTTTCAACAGGGCTGGCCACACATTCTTCTTGCCGGTCCAGTAGGCCAAGGGATCACTGCTGGGCTCAATGCAGGGCTCCTCCTCCAGGTATCTCTCCACTGCTGCTGAGGCACTGTTACACTCCCTCACGTAACTGCACCTCAGCACCACCTCCACCACTGCCCTCAGTCACGCTGGATGCCCTGCTGTGCACGGGCCCATGCTCCCCAGAGTGCCCTGTACATACAAGATGTTGCTGCTCTCAACAGTAGGGATGGGTTAACGCGGTTCGGAAGTTCGGAGTTCGGACCGAACTCGAATAGTTCGGTCGACCGAATGGAACGGTCGAACCGAATTCGAATTCAGAAGTTCAGAGTTTGGACTGAACTCAAACAGTTCAGTCAACCGAACTGAACTTTGAAACCGAACTCAAATTCGAACGTTCAGTTCGGATGCCTTCGGTGAGTTCGGAATTGAATTTCCATTGGTTTCAATGGAAAACACATTATTGGCTGTAACTTTTTTGTTTTTTATGGTATATAGCTGATATTTTGGATGCCTCTACCACCAATAGAACATATTATGTGCACCAAATAACAAAACGAATGGATAAAGGAATCCGATTTTAGAAGCAGTTGAATTATTGTATTTTGCAATATTCTACATATACATTCTTAGCTGTAACTTCTTTGCCTCACATGTAATGTAGGTGAAACTTGTTCAGTTCATACCCCTTCCTAGATTAACTCTCTTTGCCAAATTTCAGAAGGATTGGACAAAAGGTCTTGGTGGTATAAGCAATAAACTTATAAATTTATGTCTTACTATAACGTCTTTGTAGTCCAACCAGTGTACATGAAATTTGGCAGAACTATATATTTCACTTTCTTGATTATATCTGCCAAATATCAGAAAGATATTATAAAGGGTCCCAAGGTTATATGCCTGTACAACATATGTAGAGAAGGGGCCTATGCCTGGGATTCTCTTATGTCGCTGTGGTATAAGATCGGTTTGTGATGCAAATTGGCCAACAGAAATGTCAACCAAATATCCTCATTCTGTGCTGGGACCATCCCAACATATCTCCCCCACTTGTTTCTGGGAAGTCAGAAGCATCTGTTTAGGAAAGAGTCAATAGAAATTCTCTTATGTCCTCTGTCTCAGTGCTGCAGGATGTGATTGATAGTTGGCCAGCCTGGATGTGTTTAAACTATGTCTCCTGACTGCTGGGATGCTATCTCAGAAGTCCCAGTTATGTTGCTTATGCCCGCCACAGGGCCGCCCCCTATGCCCACCTCGAAACCACTACCAATTGGTCCTGTAAAGCTAGAAGCTTGCAGTAATGTGTTTGGCCATTGAATGTGTCTGTCAGTCTTTGGGGTTGCTCCACATCCTTCCTCCTACAGTCTCTCTCCCCCTGCCATGCAGGGTGCCTGCCTCTGACTGGCACTGAATATGCTGATATTCATCTGAATAATGATCTTCACAGGGACAACATCAATTGCTTATATAATTGGGTCCCTTTATCAAAATCTCCTGTACATTTGCTGAAATGGCAGGAAAGGTATTTGATACATTCTTGTCAAATATCCTGTAAACAGAATGGAATATCAAAATGTAACAGCTGGAAATGTATTTTCAGGTTAATGTCTTATACCCTTGGGACCCTTTATTCTCTCTTTCTGAAACTTGGCATAAATATTAAACATATGGAGGGATGTAGTATGCACAAGTTTCATGAGCATTGGATGCAAGATAAAGAAGTTGTAGTCATAAATGTGTATGGAGCTTTTCTTAAAATAACAACATTGAATTGCTTCTGAAATCGACTTCCTTTATCTAATCGTTCCGAATTTTGGTACACTTAGTGCCCTCCATCTTGGGTATAATCTCTCTAAATTCCATCAAAAAATAATAAGAAATAAAAATGTTATACCTAGAAATATGTTTTTTAGTTTTTTCCTTTTATTGCAAAAACCTAATGTTATTTTCAGTTTCCAATTGCACTGCACTAAAGACCGAACCGATCCCGACCGAACCGTATACCATATATGAACTCAACGTTCGATCTGAACCACCGAACGGCCGAATATCAGAACTGACAAACTGAATGCAGCCGAACTGAACGGGCGAAACGAACGGACAAAACGAACGCAGCTGAACCGAACGGCCGAACCCAAACCATGGTCTGTTTGCCCATCCCTACTCAATAGGGGTGCTGCTGCTTCTTGGCCTGCTGATGGTGCTGCTATTGCTTGGGCTGGGGACAGGGATAGACCCTGCCGGCTGAAAGGGGTGACTGCTCCCACTCCCACCATCCCCAGGGGTGTCCTACTGCTGCTGCCTCCACCATGCACTCTCAAAACCCCTCTTTGCATTCTGTATCCTCTACACAAACTCAGTCTTCCAGGAGCCATAGACTTCTGTCTGCCGTGCCACACTGCCCTTGACCCTGGGGTCCAGCATGGTTGCCATCATGTATTCCTTGCACTTCAGCAGCTCATCAAACCGTGCCTTCAACCCTGACTTCAGCTGCTTCACCAGGGCAAATGCCTCAGCCCCATCTTCTTGCCCTCAGGGTCACCATCCTGCCCCTGGAGAATCTCCTCCAGCTTCCTGAGGAGACTCTGGACCAGAGGGGTCACCTGACTGATGCTGGCCATGAAGGAGCTGATGGTCTCCATCACAGCACGGAATGGTCTCAGGACATAGACAGTTTGCGACAGGAAGTCCCATTCCACCCCATTGTACCCTGGAGGTGCCCCGCTGTCTGTCACCAGTTGCACCTGATGCAAGGCAACTTTCTGCTCCACAAGCCACTCAAGCATCAGGAACTTAGAGTTCCACCTGGTGGATACATCCTGCACCAGCTGGTGCACTGGGGAGCCTTGCTCTGTCTGCTTGGTCCAGAGGAGCTTGCTGCCCTTCACGCTTCAGTTAAAAAAACCAGCCAGCTTCCTCCCCCACTTGATCAGGGAGCTACGGGTGCCTGACCCCTTCTCCCCCAAACCCAGAGCATCCCTGACCACCAGGTGAAGGGAGTGCATGGTGCACGGTCTGCTGATGAATCCACCATCACAGACTTCCCTCAGTATATTGGCCGTGTTTTCCGTCACCACACATCCCTTGGCGAAGGGCACACCTGGTGTGACCACTCCCTCACCATGGCAGTCAGGGCTTCCTCAATGTTTACAGCAGCATGGGGGACATCCATAACTTCGGCCTGAAGCAGGGCCCACCTATACCCTGCTTCGGGACCCCTCCTGCCACTCCTGAAAGCTGCCTCCAGGTCCTGCCACCAGTGCGCCATTACCACCAGGTAGGCATGCTGGGAATTCCTGGTGGACCACAGGTCCAATGTGAAGTGGACAGTGGCACCCCCAGCCCCTGCCAGTTGCTCCCTCACCCGTGCCTTTAGATCCCGGTACAAGGCTTCTGACTCAGGGTGGTGCAGGATGGCAGCTGAAACTGGGGGCCAGGAAGCCAATCAGGTGCCTAAACCCCATGTCCCCCACCACAGAGAAGGGCTGCCCATCGACAGCTATCATTTCCCTCCACATCCTGCAGCTGCCTCCACATCCTGCAGCTGCCAACTGACTTGGCAGCTGCCCCCACCCCAGCTCCTCCATGGTGCTCTGATGCTGCCGGCGAGGCTGCTACTGCTGTGCTTCCACACTAGCAGGAATACTAGTGCTCCTGCTGCTAGAGGCAGCTGTTGGAGCAGGATGTTTGCTCGCTGATGAAGGTGGATGACCGGCCGCTGCGGTCGGGAACCCGCTGGTGTCCACTGATGCTGCCTGCCTGCTTAGCAGCACAGTACTGTGGCATGCCTTGAGGTGCCTCACCATGGCAGTTGTGCCAAGGTTGGTAAGCACCTGCCCACACTTCACCACCTTCTGGCACAAAGTGTTCTGCACCTCCCTGGGATCATCCACCCGTACCAACTTAAAATGCACCCAGACTGAGGATTTTTTTCCCCCTCCTGCTTTCTGGCCCGCACCAAGTGATGCACTATTCAGAGCTGGGGCAGAACATGGTGGCGGCTGAGACAGCTCACAGAGGGACAGCCATTGCCTCAACACCAGATACCTCCTCTGCAGAACTGCAGTCTGCCTCACTGTCCCCAATCGCAGTGATGTCCAATGAAGGGGAGTACTGAAACTCTGAGGCTGATGTACTGCCCACCATGCTTCTGCGACTCTGAGCAGCACTCTCCCTCTGTCCCCTATAGCTGCTGCTGCTGCTCCACTCCTTGATGCCATTGCCTGGGGATCAGGCCCTGCCTCTAGCAGCCGGGGTGGGATCCACCAGCCTTGGACTGCTGGGGGGATCATCTCTACAATGGGGGACAATGGTGGCCCCTGAGGAACTTCGGCCCCTGAATCACCAGTACCTGCAGCCGCAGATGAGGCAGCCGCAGCCTCCTGCACTGCAGGCATTCCAGTGCCCTGCGTGGCAGTGGAGGACACTGCCAGGAGGTGATGCCTGACCACCCCCCTAGTGTCACTAGTGCTAGGAGTCTCAGAAACCTGTTTCCCCAAATAAGGCCTGCACAGCTTGGGGCGTGGTGATGGGCTTGGGCTGCTGTTTATACCTGCTGCCACTCTGCTGGCATGGCCCCTGCCATCTCTGCCACATTCCCCATTGCCTGCCTTATGGGCAGCAGATGGGCCTCTCTGGCGTCCCTTCTCCATTTTTCCTCACAAATGTTATATATATATATATATATACACTACACTAACTCTAACTGCGTATTAACTATTCTAAAACCTATGCAACTAAATTTAATACTATCCAATATCTATACAAAGGCCTAGTCCTACAAACACACTAAATATTAAAACTAAATCACTAAACACTATCTCTATCTCTATAACTAAGCTAACTCCAACAACTATCTATCTATCTATCTATCTATCGATCTATCTATCTATCTAGGGATGGGGGGAACACAAACAACACAGGGAGCTGTACAAAATTAAAATGAAACCTAAATCAATCTAATCCTACTCTAAATAAATCCAAAAACAGGGGATGGGAAACAGGGATGGAATATATAGAGGGAGAGGGAAAGGATTCAATGGAGGGGGGAGGGAGGAAGAACACAGGGAGGGGTAAAAAATAAAAATAACTCCTAAATCTATCCAATCTAAGGTAAATAAATGAAGCTAGGGAGGTACATGTGTGGGGATGGGTGAAATATGAGGGTGATGGGAATGGATTGTTAGGAAAGCAAACTGCTGGGAGAGGGACACTTCTGGGAACGCTGCTGAAAGGATCAGTGACTAGTTCAGAAGGATTTGGAAGAGGGAGGGCAATGACTTTGTTACTTGCTGTGCCCGCCTTTCCAAAAGTCCCATTGGCTCCATGCAGCCTAGCCCCATGCCAATCACACAGACTGCGAAGCCAGTGGTCTGAGGAAAAGAGGGCTTGTGATTGGGCAGGCAGGCTGCTATTCCAAGCCTCTCCATCCCTGGTGCCAGGAAGTCTGCTCCTCAGGTGCCCTCCTCCTCCCTGGGCTTGTTTATCCTGTTTTCCCGCCCGAGCTCATCTGAACTCATCCGAATGCGGCCAAACTGTTCGGGGGTTCGGGCGTTCAATTTGGTTGTTCGGTTTGGTCATTCGAACAGGCCGAGTTCGGGACGAACACCAAACATCCGAACCGCGTTCGCACATCCCTAATTGCCGGGACTCAAACCTGCCCCAGGAGCTATATCCACTGTCCATAAGTGACACCTCCAAACCAGAGGTAGTCAGAACAAAAACATGAACCCTGTTCTCCAGCTATAAGCCAAACCACTGGCCCACCTTGCCTTTCTAAAGCTGAATATAAACAATATAGTCTATATGATGACCAGCACAGGGGTAGGGAAATCATTATTGAAAGCCAAATAAAGCATCCAGGTTTTCTCTGGATGTCTTTTCAAAGCCCAAAAGGCCAAAATTGGTCTTTCCCCAGTCTTTCACATTTCAGGGTGAGAAATCCTGCTGGTAATATTTCTTGGGGCTCATCTGACAAGGGCCCACAGGGAGGTGTTCTCAGTTGCTGCCTCAGCATTCTGGAACTCCCTTCTCTGGAGGTCCAACAGAGTCTGAGCCTTAATGAGCCTATTCTGGAGGCAGTGTAAAACATTTCTTTTTGGGAAAGTGTTTGGCAGGTGGGGATAGGCATTGGGGGTGGGGGTGGGGAGGTTAGGGGTGAGGGTGGATTTTTTTTTTATGAAGTTTTTAAAGGGAGCTTTATTGTATTTCTATTTTGTGTTTTATGTAAGCCACCCTGAACCTTAGCAGAAGTGCAGGATAGAATTCTAAATCAAATCAAATCAATCAAATCAATCAATCAATCAATCCCCTCCTTGAATTTAATTGCTGGAGCTGAGCCCCCCCTTCCCCGTCCCCAAATGAAGCCCTGATGGGAAATAAATACTGCCACTTTATGTAGAACTGTTGAAATCTCATCTGGAATATTCTGTTGAGTTTGGGGATATTGACAAATAGAAGAAGCATCAGAGGAGAGCAATCAAAATGATAAAGGGACTCAAATGCAAACTGGATAAGGAAAGACTTCGGCTGTTTTTACGTGATCACAATTAATCTGAATTAGCTTTTAATCCAGATCGATTAATTTGGGGTTATTGTTCAGGAGTAACTGTTCAGATGATCATTTTAAACCAGGAATAAGAATTAATCTTGATTTGTAGTGTGAACAAATTAATCCAGATTAGGAGTCACAAGGAAGATTGTAAAATCCCATTGTGCAGTGCACCCAGATTTCAGTGTCTTCTTCCACTCTGATTTCTGGGAGTATAGTGACAGCAACAGATACAGCAGTCATCCTGAAAACTGGAGGGGTCTTCACCTTGGTGCAGTGGATTTTAAAATTTGGTGTGCCAAGCAGAGACTGCTGGAAAAACTGTGGGATACCACAGAGGGCGTTTTCAGATGAGACCACTTCTGAATCAGGGAGAAACAAACTAATGCAGGAGGAGCGGGGGGGAGAGGGGGATTGTTAGAGGTTCACCCCCACTTCTGGAAGTCAGCCAGACACCATTGGAAAGAGCGGGCACGGGGAGGGGGGGGGGACTCATGCACACTTGGAGATCTGGACTTTTAAAACCCTGACATTGAGGTTTTACAAGGCCAGATCTCCAAGCATGTGCGAGTTCCTCAGTGCCCGCTGTTTCTAATGGTGCCTGGCCAACTTCCGGTAGCGGGGGGTGAACCTCTAACACCCCCACAACTCCACGTGAACTTGTTTCTTCCAGACCCAGAATTTGGAGAGAAATGTGGTCTCGTCTAAAAATGCCCAGAGATACGGACAGCTAGAGGGAAGACATGTCTATTTGCAGCACTCTATGGCACCTGGGACTAAGGTCTGGATTAACTGTTTACATGATCACTAATTCAGACTGAGATTAATCTGCATTAAAATAAATTCTCGAAAATTAGGTTTTCAGAACCTGGTTTAAATTTGGGGTCATTAATTTGGACTAAAGTGTTCACACAATCAACTTGAATCACATTAAGAGCCGCTTAATTCATTAGTGCTTGTGTAAAAACAGTCTGAAGGAACAGAGACTGTTTAGGCTAGAGAAATGACAACTCTGGGTAAGAATGAGGGTGGACATGATAGCAACTTTAAAAAATTTAAAAGATTGCCACAAAAAAGATGGAGAACAGTTATTCTCCCCATTGTCACAAGGGAAAGGACAAGAGGGAATGGGCTTAAACTGCATCTAAGAAGATTTTGGTTCAATATTAGGAAAAACTTCCTAACTGTGAGAACAGCTGAGTAACGGAATAGGGAGTTTGCAGAATCCACTTAAGTGGAAGTTTGTTTGCAAATCAACTAGATAAGTGTCTCTTTAAAACACTGTAGGTATAGGACATCCTGCCTTGGAGCAGTGGGTTTGACTAGATAACACTTGAAGTCCCTTCCAGCTTTATGATTGTAAGGTGGATATGATGTAACTTGTACAGATGGGGAAAGTTGATGCACAAATGGGATAGCTGATTTAAAAGACATAAAGAAATTCATTGGGAAAGCTAGGATTAGAGTCTAGAAGTCTCCCGTTCTCTACGCAGCATCTCTCTCAGTGTTATATCTCTACAAAGTGCATTAGCCATACTCATTTTCTCTGACAAAAGCCCTTGGTAAACCTCAGCAGTTCCCAGTGCTTGTTTGATAGGGGTAGGTGAGAGAACAAAGATGTGTAGTGGCGTATATTAATTGCATGTGTTTTTATTTCAGGAGAAAGGTAAACAGATGAAAAACAGCTATTTTTTTGCCCCAACTTTGCTGGCAAGCGGTTAGGCTGATAACAATTTGAGGAGGCTGAGGAAAGAGAAAAAATACTACATGTTCAGTCTTATAGTTCTATATTTAAAAAAAATTAGAGCAAAACAGTGCCACACTGCTTGGCTTTCTCACTGAGCCACATGCACATGTAGAAATGCAAAAAACAAACAAACACCAAAGTCACTTAATTATTTTCTTTCAGAATAAAAGAAAGAAACACTCTGAAAGAATCCCTGCCCCAGAATCAGCTTTCCAAAAGGGTCTTAGAAGAGTGAGACCCCCTATTTTAAATGAAACTTGTAATCTAATGAGGAAATTATTTATGAAGTATTTGCTCTGCACCTGAAAATACCTCCAGTGAAATTATGTTTGGCAACCCAAAGCACTTTGAAGTCAATGGAGTGGCAATAAAAATTAGGCCTTCATTAAAGAGCAGTGCCTTTTTCTCCCCAGCAGCAAACTGGCCCAGCTTCAAGAGGTCAAACTCTGGGACTGCCACAGATCTCTGCCCAAGTCCTGCTTGTGTGCTACACATGGAAGCAATTTTGCCCATATTCTCTCTCTGCTTTATGAATTTCTCTTCTCATTCCCTTCCTTCCTCACCCCTCCCCTTTTTTTCAGGCTCCCTTCTACAGCTTTCATCTTGCATTTAGGAAATTAACAGTAACTGTCAAATTACTTTGCAAATAGGAGAATATAAGTTTGGAAGGCGTTGAAGTTGCCTTTTAGCCCTAAGGCCAATTCAGTGGAGAAGCAACAAAGGGATCCTTGAGAAGTGTTTGGATAGGCTGCTTCAGGAACTCCAGCTTTTATTTTATCAAGTGCACACCATTTTTCCACTGGAATTTGTGAATGTGTGTGTGTGTTGTAAGTTATTCATTCTCCTTGTGCTCCCCACTTGGTTTGTGGAATCAAAAATGTACTGGAGTGGGAACTATTACAATGACTAGAAACAGGACTTTCAGGTTTACATGTGCCTTAACCTTTAGCAGAAGAATTGCATGGTAAGGAGGGAGTAAATGGGTGCTCATTGGGATTGTATCCAAAAGACTGATTATGATTTATGAGAAATGATTCTTACCCGCATATCGAGAGAGAAGATAAAGGGGGGAAAGTACTTACTTTAATTAAATACTGTAATCTTCAAGAAAAAAAGTGAGAGAACAGAGCTCAGAGGAATTGTAATCTATGGAGATGTAAGCTAATTACTTAATCACTTGCATTTGTAAATCTTATTATTGGAAAAGAAATTACTGTAGTGATTAAATTACAGATATTTATCTGCTAATAGCCCTGATTAACTGGTGATGCTAATCTGTCATTTTGAAAGCCAATATTAACGACATCAATCTCACAGAACAATAAACAGTTTATATGAAAGAAAACTTTGTCCACGGAAAGTCCAGATGTGCACAGGGAATGTGGAATGCAAGAGATTCTGGAACCAGTTTGCTGGACCAAAATACTTGGCTTTCTGAAATTGAGTAGTTTTGGTCCATTAACCCGTTGTCAGGCACAAAGCGCTACTTAGTTTGGAACAAATGCTGTCTTATACTGCAAAAGCAATTTAGTTAGCACTTCTAGGGTAAATAAATAAGTTCCGTGCTTAATTTATTACCTGAAAGTTATTAAGGCTCCAGAAAGCAGGTAGAATGGAGAGAGTTGTTAGAAAGTCTTGCTTGCAGGTTTCAGAAAGAAAAGGTACCTGCTAAAAGCTAAAGAAAGGCATAATTTCTTTATTTTTAAACAGATAACTGACTGATGTTATTGATTTTCACTTTGGCTAAATAAACTTTTTCTTTTTAATCAGTGTTTCTTACAACAAGGGAAAGTGAAGAAGTGGAAAAGTGGAAAGACTGGGGCCTTCATTTCCTCTCTATGTTGCAGGGTAACTTTTACAGGGAAATGAAACTCCTGCAAATAAGCCCAGGTTAGAGCTTCAGAGGAAATTTGCTGTGAAGCAGACAATGGCAAAGTACTGAGAAAAGATCAGATTTCCTATTTAGGCTGTGCAGAAAGAGAGAAACAATTGCCACAAATGTCTACCTTACAAGGCTTCTATCTCAACTACAACTGTTATCTACAGCCATAGTTTTTATCATGACCAGATGTTCTTATTTCCAGGGAATGTTCTGGTTTTTCAGGAGCTACTCTGGTTTCCTGGTTGAAGATATTGAACTTGGTGTTTTGCCTTTATTGCAATATAATCAGCTGGCTGGCTCTGCTTACTCTGCTTGACTGTCTGTGATTGCAACCTTTGTGTCCTGAGGGATTGCAGGAACATTCTCTATTTATTAAAAAATACTACAGTATTCCAGAGTAATAATGACCAAAAGCACTGTGGTTTAGATTGCTATTTGTACTACATGCCTGCATAAATAATTTACATAGCTCTTTCAGTGTTCAAATCAGTCTACAGTCTTTCTCTTTTAGAGATGGGGACCTGAGGCTGAGAGATAGTGTCTTGCCAAAGGCCATCCAGTGCGTTCATGGATAAGATGTGATTTGAACCCTAGTCTCCCAGGCTTAAGACCAATAGTCCCCACTAGTCACTCTACACTGGGTAAAAACAGACCTGGCAATGGCCTGCTTAGGCCCGCTTTGACCCACAGGCCACCAGCAGATCTGTTTTTGTGCCACCGGATGTTGGCCCTGGATTGCCCCAGGCCATGTCAGCGGTGAGCCTGGGGTACCTTACCTCAGAAAACCTCTGGGATCAGAGCCCAGGCTAGTGCCTGCCCGGCTGTACCAAAGAGGGTCACAGTGGACTATCACATTTACTGTGGTTCACCATGACCCAGCCCGGGTTGGAGCTGCCATAGCCAACCATCACTGGCTGCCCTTCATGAAGTATTTGCTCTGCAGCTGAAAATACCTCAAGTGAAATTATGTTTGGCAACCTGAAGTTCGAAGTCAATGGAGTGGCAATAAAATTAGGGCTTCATTAAAGAGCAGTGTCTTTTTCTCCCCAGAACCAAACTGGCCCAGCTTCAAGAGGTCAAACTCTGGGACTGCCACAGATCTCTGCCCAAGTCCTGCTTGTGTGCTACACATGGAAGCAATTTTGCCCATATGCTCTGACTGCTTTATGAATTTCTCTTCTCATTCCCTTCCTGGGGCTGGTGGGGGTGGGACCATGGACACAGCATATGGGCATGACCAGCCACCCACATATCTGTTGTGGTCATCTCACTCCCTGGGCCACGTGGGTGGTGGGATGGTGGCCTGCCCGTGGGTATGTATGTTTGGTACCCTGACCCATCCCAGACCATGTCCGCCATGGAATTCTGCCCCGGGCTGGTTTGTGATGGCGGCACGCTGCCGTCATGTGTGGCTTTACCTGCTGTTTCTCTAAGAACTAATCACTAAGGCTGTTTTTAAATGGGCACAGCTGGGGGCAGGTCCGTGAGTGCCATGTGGAATGCCAATGCATGTCTGGTGAGTGGGGGTGGGGATTTAAACAGGCCGGAATGGGTGGGTGCTGGGTGTGTGCCTCTACCCATGCACTGCCAACTCCTGCTCCCACATGGAGCATCCTGGATTTTCCACTTATGCTTTGTGTGTGGGCATGAGTTGGCAGTGTATGGATCATGAGAGCATGCACCCCCCACCCCCATCTTCAGATGGGCACTCAGGTGAGTGGGGAATGGGTGGATCTGCATGGGAACGTCCCATTTAAGAACAGCCTTAGATTCTCCTTAAACACCCACTGAGACTGTTTTTAGAAGAGGCGCTAAAAAGCACCTCCCAAGCTGCCCGTGAAGAGAGAAGCCACACTGCGCTGCCGGAAGTGACGTTCTTCCCATTGCCAGCAACGGCGGCAGCTGGAGACGTGGTGCTTTGCAGAGGCACATTCTAGAGACTTCAATTTTCAGGTCTCTAGAACACACCTCTGCAAAGCGCCACGTCTCTGGCCGCCGCTGTTGCCGGCAACAGGGAGAATGTCACTTCTAGTAGCGCGGCTGGCTTCTCTCTTCACGTGCAGCTTGGGAGGCATTTCTTCGGCACCTTGTCTAAAAGCGGTGTCAGCCTTCTCAGACTTTGATTCTAGCTATCTGATGGCTTAATTTCTCCAGGCCTGTACCTAGAACATTGTCATGAGGCAAGGGAAGAAGCAGATTGCACGACAAGGTAGGCAATGTCATTTAACTTCAGAAGTTCATGTACTATGCAAACATTTTCTTACCAGATTTGTGATTATTACTCTTTGGCCTTAAGATTTCAGTCACTTAGGCCGCTTTTAGACAAGCGTCGCTCCGTTTCGCGTCGGCGGTGCGCATATTCTGAAACCTCCGCCTGGTCTAATTAGACAATACAGAAGTGGCTTAATATGCGCATATTACAGCAGTGGCACATTTTTTAAGTGCGCGAATTAAATACCTCACAGTCGAGGTATTTAATTCGTGCACTTAAAAAATGCGCCACCGCCGTAATATGCTCATATTAAGCCACTTCCATCTCGTCTAATTAGACCAGGCGGAGGTTTCAAAATATGCGCACCGCCAACACGAAACGGAGCGCCGCTCGTCTAAAAGAGCCCTAAGTCTTCAGACATCTTAATTTTCAGACTGTAAGAAACCTAAGCAAAAACCTGGATTATATCTTATTTCTACAAGGGGGAGGGAAGAAAGTATGAGAGGTGGGGGGTGCCCTGTGGCTTCTTTTAGCTAGGTGCATGCTTTCAGCCCAGTGCAAGGGAACAAGAAGAGGAATAGATAGATCCCGCGCTCCATCCCAACACATACCGGCCATTTTAGCAGAACAAGCAAATGGTGATCAGCAAAGAACAAAGGAATAGTAATTTTCTGCTTGCATGGGCCATCTCTGAATTGCTCTTAGGAGGAGGAAATAGTTTGAGGAAGAATTACAACTGATGTGTGTTGTCACTGAATCATGAGCATAAGTCCCAGGGATCATGCCACTTTCCACAGCTCCTTGTTTGGGGAAGTGCCTAAACTCTATGTTTAATCTTATAGTAGCTGTTTCTAACTATATTTTGCTGTAGAATGCAAAATGCAAGCTGTAAAATGTAGCTTCATTTTCTTTAAATAAATCACTATTTTGAAGAACTTTGGAGAGCAGCTAATTTTGCTCTGAACCCTGGAATCTAAACGTTAAATGAAATCAGTGGAGCTGCAGTGTAGCCAGAGGTGCTGCAGATATCCTGAAATAATCAGATTTCATAAGAATTGCTGCAGAATTAAATGGATGCAAGATATATGTAACTCAGTAGGGAGCCCGAGTGGAAACTACTAGCGGTTTCACTTGGCAATGTCTATTGTAACAAAGAGATAGCCATATTGATCCTCTGGATTTGGGGATTATTGGTCCTCCAAGTAAACTGAAGATTTAATAGCTTCTTCTGGACAATCCCAATTAGAGAGATACCAGTGAAGGGCATAGGGAAGAGAAAGCTACATACAAATAGAGCCAAAATGAATTGTCTAATTTTAATTTGTTGCAGATATATTACTTTGGCTATTTCACCCATGCCAGTATTTTGTTTGGGTTATTTCAGTCATGTAATAACACACCTAAAATGACTGAAGTACCCAAAATAAATAACTGAATAAACTGAAATACCTGAAATGAAAAACCAAAGTGAAATAACTGAAACAGCTAATCCAGAGTATCCAAAATGAACATTAATGTTGCTAAATGAAGTGAATAGTACTTTGTATCAGGGGCGTAGCTAGGTTGGAATGGGCCCAGGGACAAGAAATGGACTGTGGGCCCCCCCACGCCCCGGGCTGGTCCATCACCATAGACTCCCCTGTCCCTCAATGTCCTTATTGTATAAAACAGTCAGCACAAACGTATTTAAATATTATTTATTAAACAAAATTAGTGTTATATAATTGTATAGAACAGTCAACAAACGTACTTAAATATTATTTATTAAACAAAATTAGTGTTATATAATTGTATAAAACAGTCAACAAACGTACTTAAATATTATTTATTAAATAACAGTAATCACCAAAATATCCAAAATATCCAAAATATCTTGGATTAAATATCCAAAATCACTACTACTCAGCAGCCCCCACATTTGCTCCTATGCTGCCTTCTCCCTTCCTAAACTGCAGGCAAAACTAATACCTTAGTGCTGAAGAAGCAGGCTGTGCATGTGTGTATTGCGCTCTAAGTGTGTGCACGTGGGGGTTGTGTGTAACGTGCATGAGGTTTGCAAGTGAGGTGTGCATATGTGCACTGGTTGTGCAAAGGGTGCATACACCTAGGGTAGCATAGAGCGTGTTACAGTAGTCCAGCCTCGAGGTGCTGAGCGCACGGATACGCTTCCCATCACGCAGTGAACTTGATTTACCACCAGGTCAAGGCACACTACATGCCATCTACTGCAATCCTAGTCCCATTGAACTCAATGGGGTAAGGAGTACATCGTTCAGGAAGATAAACATGTGTGAACGCTCCCAAGTGAGTTTATTAATTATTTATATAGCCCCAGCAATGTGCCTTGTGCTAAACAGTCATTAACACAGGCCCTTGCCCCGAGGAGCTTACAATCATGGATGGACAAGGGAGGAGAGACAAGGGAGAGGGGAACATGGGGACAGACAGGGAGACCTTCATGAATGATGTTGAGAAGTTGCACGTGCATGTGCTTAGCCTTAGTGACAAAGAAGGGGGCACTAAACACAACAGCAGAGGGAGCATCAATGAGCAGGCTGTGGGGGCAAGGAGCTAGGAGAAGCCTGATAGAAGGAGGAAGGTTTTTAGAATTTTAGGAGAGAGTTTACTACCCTCCGAGGGCAATTCCTCACGCAAACATGCCCAGAGTAGCTTGCTACATTTGAAAATCTTCTCATAAGCATGAAACATACCTAAGACTTCTCTAACCAGAGGTTAATACAGACTGCAATTTTCTCAGGGCTCAGTTTCCCGTGCAGATCGATACTGCATTTAGACCTTTAAACTCTTGTCAGGGCAGCCCGAACAACTGCAGCTCCCCCCTCAGTCCCAGACCCGGCTGCGCGTTCCCTTCCCCCACCCCCACCCCGTCCCGGCGGCAGCTTTTTCTCTCCACTTGCCTCCCCCCCCAGCGCGGCAGCTTTTTTTCTCCGCTCTCCTCCCCCCCCCAGTCCCGGCGGCAGCTTTTTCTCTCTACTCGCCACCCCCTCCCCCAGCGGCGGCACTGGCAGCTTTTTCTCTCCGATTCCCCCCCCCAGCGGTAGCTTTTTCTGAGGCGGCTAGGGCTTTCTCTTCACCATCCGCCCAGTCCCAGACCCGGGCCCGGATTTCTCTCTCCCCCCAACCCCTCTGGCAGCTTTCTCCCCCCCCCCCGTCACAGCCAGTGCCCGGCACCCACACCAGGAAGTCGGAGCCCCCCAGGCCCCCACCTGGTCCCAAACAGCAAACACCCCATCCCCCCGCCTCCTTTCTTACCCCCTGGGCCCCACCATGCCACAATCTCCGACAAACCTTTATCCGTCCAACGACGTCTCCGACTCCCAGTGTCCTCCCAGTCCGCACAGAATAGACCCAGAGGAGCAGCCCGCCGCCATGCTGTGTAAGTGCGCCACCGCCGCTTTCTCCTCGCCTCCTCAATGTGTGCTATCGCCACGGCCGCCTGCCTGCCTCGTGTGCTGGGCCCGCTCAGATGCCGATGCATGCCAGCGCAGCGCATGGCACTCGCGGACGTTGCGGAACTTGCGTCACATCAGGGAGGCGGGGCTAAGGCTTGCAGAAGTTGCGGTGAGCCGGGAAGCATATGTGCTATGTAGGACTGTCGGACTCAGGTCGGGGTCGGGGCCCGTCGGGGTCGGGGGGGCCCAGCTCCTTGTCAGCCGGGCCGCTGGGGACGGGGATGTCTGCCAGAAAAAAAAAATATATATATTTTTAAAAAGGCGTAGCTATCATAGGGGGACGGACTGTGGGCCCCCAACCATGGTGGGCCCCAGGACACATGTCCCGCCTGTCCCTATGATAGCTACACCCCTGCTTTGTATCCACTGTGTCCCAAACAAAGATGGTCAAAGTCAGTATTTGATGTATGTGGGCATTTGTTTCAGCTCTATTGAAGGGTTTATCTTATGGTAGGAAAAGGGTACAAAGTACAATGCAAAGAAGGGGCAACAGCCATAGAGTGGAGAGAGAGCGAGAGCAGAAAGCTTAGTTGGTGGATTAAACAAGGTTGACTTCTGAGAGTTGAAATGTCTGAGCCTAGCTTCCTTACCAAATCCCCATCATTAAAAAAACCATTCCAGTAGCCACATGGAGGTGTTTATGTTTCGAACACTGTACAGACATTTACTGCTACTGGTAAATTCTCTAAATTCCCTAGTGGCAAGCACTTGCAACCAGGCCTCTTATAAGTTTCCAGGTTCTCCTGCATGCGTTCTTATGGAAAGCGCCGGATTGTTGGAAGCTTGCAAACTGCTCATTGGATCCCTGTTGCTGACAAGGCTATATGGAAGGAAGAAGAAAATAGGTCAAGAGATCTCAGGAGGAACATGTGGTTTCCTCCCCCCTGCCACCCCGCCCCACCCCTTCATGACTTGTGGGAGGCAGGAAAAGTATGTGAGAATAAGACCAGTGTTTTCAGTCTGATTTGTTTTGTTGAGATCACTTGGTGTAGAAGACAACTTTAAAAAATCTGAAAAACACTTTATATTACTACTTCTGTGGTAGGTTATTTTTCTTCCTGTGCTGGTGAAACCATGCACCAATCTACACTGACAAAGGCCCTTTTTACACAGATGCGCCCCCTCTCACCCACATGTGACTGCGTGGGTGAGGGGGACGGGCATCCATATGACCACCAGTGAGGATGCGTGGGTGGGGGGTGCTCCCACACTCCACCCATCTCCACCATTCCCCTATAAATGGAGGCATTGGGGAAAACAGAAGTGCCTCCGAGCACGGAGATGGGTGGAGATGGGTGTGTGTCTGTGTGCCGGCCCGCACACGTGCCGCACACCCGCTGCTGCCTCCACCCATCCCCCATGGACCGTGGTGCCTATGTGGTCCATTTGAAAAGGGTCTAAAATTCTTCTTTTCTTGGGGTATGGTCCCAAAATCTCAATCATAAAATAAACTGAAAAATCCAATAGAGTGCTCAATTAAGTGCAATGACTTCCTCAATTTCCCCCTGTGCGAGTCCATTTTGAGAACTGAATATAATTCCACTTTCTCAGACATCAATAAAGGCATGCAGAAGATATCATCATCAATATGTTTATTGTGCTGGCCTTAGCCATGACAAAAGCAGAATATATCAAATATCAGTTGGGATTGAGATTTCATCTGAAAATGGTGTGACCCCACTTCGGAATACGGCCCATACTTTGGGAACCTCTGACTGTGTGGATGGATGCTGATGTGACCATGTAGAATCTTTTATTTGACTCAGTGTGACTCAATTAGATGAGAGTCTAATTTTCAACAGGCTTTTGATTGGAAGACCTAAGGGACTAGAACAAGGGGACATCCTATGAAATCAACTGTAAGCAGATATAAAATAAATGAAAGGAATTAAATTTTCATTCAGCATGCAATTATATGCAAAACTCATTGCCAGTGGATGTTGTGAAGGCAAATAGCATAACTGAGTTCCAAAAAAAGATTGGACAAGTTCTTGGAGGATGTGTTCATAAATGACTAATAGTCAAGTTGGTCAGTAGGTTTGAAATGGCAAATCATGATGAATGATGATTCCATCGCAAACCGGTTATTCACTTTCATTCATGTGACATGGAAACATACTGACTTTTCCACTTTTTATATTTGTCATTATTTTCGTGAGTTGAACAGAGCTACTACGGGGCCGATCCCAAGTCCTGTCTTCACCCTGTGCGCACCACCAGGTGCTGTGGAGAAACTAGCTACGTGCTGGGGAAGTGCTGGAAATTGCTGTAAAAGTGCCATAAAGCTTCCATAAATGTCCCCAAAAGTCCAGGAAGGTGATGAAAATGACAAAAAATGCCAGAAAGTGATGAAATTGACAAGAAATGACAGAAAATCACATGCACTAATATCAACAATAGCTGAAGCATGGAATCACTGAAGACTGATGAAGTAGTGATGTCACAAGCGCTCCCAAAAGGTTGGTATTTCTCTGCGGAACAGGAACACTTGCTCTTGTCTCAGTTCTATTGGTCAGGGCATGACACTTCTCACTTTGGGGGAGTGAGAGTGAATACACAGCAGGAAATGAATCACTCAGTTATGACCTGTTGTCCTGTTGCGCACCCTCTGAAATGACAAAGGTGGCCAGTGGCCACCATAAAACCAAGATAGGCACGATGGACCACTGGTCTAATCAAGTATGGAACCTCTTATATTCTTAAGGTGGTCCTTAATGGGCATTGGTCACCTCTTTTTGAAGGAAATAGGTATATTCCCTGGTACTGATTGAAAAAAAAGACAACTAATGCAGAAAAGAAACAGAAATTAATGTTCACTTTTTACAATAAAGGTAGATGGCAAAAGGGCCATTTTATTATTATGACTAATCCTGAAATAAGTAAAATTAAGCTGTAGTAGAAAAGGGGAAACAAAAGGGAAGAAAAAGAAAAAGCTAGAGCACATAATCTAAGACAAGCATTTCTTAAAGAATGAATAGTAGCTCTGGAAGTATCAGAAAATAAGGATGTGCGAAGGCAGTTCGGTTGTTCGGTGTTCGGCCCGAACTTGGCCTGTTCGGACGGCCGAACTGTACGCCTGAACCGAATGCCCGAACAGTTCGACCATGTTCAGGTGGGAAAAATGAGGTAAACAAGCCCAGAGAGGAGGGGAGGCACCTGAGGAGCAGACTTCCTGGCACCAGGGGTGGAGAGGCTTGGAATAGTAGCCTGCCTACCCAATTACAAGCCCTCTTTTCCTCAGACCACTGGCTTCGCAGTCTGCGATTGGCATGGGGCTAGGCTGCATGGAGCCAATGGGGCTTGTGCAAAGGCGGGCGCAGCAAGTAACAAAAGTAATTGCCTTCCCCTCTTCCAAATCCTTCTGAGCTAGCCACTGATCCTTTCAGCTGTGTTTCCAGAAGTGTCCCTTTCCCAGCAGTTTGCTTTCCTAACAATCCATTTCCATCCTCTTCCAATTTCACCCATCCCCACACATGTACCTCCCTAGCTTCATTTATTTACCTTAGATTAGATAGATTTAGGAGTTATTTTTATTTTATTTACCCCTCCTTGTGTAGTTCCTGCCTCCCCCTTCCATTGAATCCTTTCCCTGTCCCTCTATATATTCCATCCCTGATTCCCTTCGCATATTTTGATTTATTTAGAGTAGGATTACATTGATTTAGGTTTCATTTCAGTTTTGTACCCCTCCCTGTGTTGTTTGTGTCCCCCACCCCATCCCATAGATAGATAGATAGATAGATAGATAGATAGATAGATGTAGGAGTTAGCTTAGTTATAGAAATATAGTGTTCAGTGATTTAGTTTTAATATTTAGTGTGTTTGTAGGACTAGGCCTTTGTATAGATATTAGATAGCATTAATGTTAGTTGCCACTTCAGTCCCTGGACCCTCCATCGGGGTTCTGGGGCCGTCATTCTGCTCATGGAGAGTTGTCCATCCACTTCATCCAGAAGCTGCCACTCTAGCACCAGGACCCACCATCAGGATTCTGGAGTCTTCATTATAGGCAAGGAGGGCTGTCGTTCCACATCATCTAGTAGCTGCCACTCCAGCCACAGGACCCACCATCAGGGTTCTAGGGCCTAGGTTACAGGCAGGGAGGGATGTCGTTCCACATCATCTAGAAGCTGCCACTCTAGCCCCACTGTCAGGGTTCTGGGGCCGACATTCCTCGTACAAGGCGCTGTCATTCCATGGCATCAAGTAACAGCCACTCCAGCCCCAGGACCCACCATCAGGGTTATGGGGCCTACGTTAGAAGCAGGGAGGGCTGTCCATCCACATCATTCAGAAGCTGCCACTCTAGCCCCAGGACCCACCGTCAGGGTTCTGGGGCCGTCACTCCTCACACAGGCACTGTCATTCCACAGCATCACATAACAGCCACTCCAGCCCCAGAACCCACCATCAGGGTTCTGGGGCCTATGTTAGAAGCAGGGAGGGTTGTCATTCCACAACATCTAGAAGCTGCCACTTTAGCCCCAGGACCCACCATCAGGGTTCTGGGACCGTCATTTCTCGCACAGGGTGCTGTCATTTCACGGCATCAAGTAACAGCCACTCCATCCCCAGGATGCAACATTAGGGCTCCGGGGCCATCATTCTGCTCACAGGGAGCTGTCATTTCACCGCTTGAAGAAGCAGCCACTCCAGCCCCAGGACCCACCATGAGGGTTCTGTGGCGTATTTTCCAGGCAGGGAGGGCTGTCGTTCCACTTCATCCAGAAGATGCCACTCTATTCCCAGGACCCACCCTCCTTCAGGGTTCTGGGGCAATCATTCCACTCATGGGGAGCCGTCATTCCACCGCATCAAGAAACAGCCAGCTACTCTAGCCCCAGGACCCACCATCAGGGTTCTGGGGCCTACGTTACAGGCAGGGAGGGCGGTCATTCCACTTCATCCAGAAGTTGCCACCCTAGTCCCAGGACCCACCATCAGGGTTCTGGCGCTGTTATTCCTCTCACAGGAAGCTGTCATCCTACCATATCAAGAAGCAGCCACTCCAACTCCAGGATCCACTGTCAGGGTTCTGAGGCCATCATTCCGCTCATGGGGAGCTGTAATTCTACCACCTCAAGAAACAGCCAGTCACTTCTGTCCCAGGACTCACCCTCAGGGTTCTGGGCTGTCATTCCGCCGACCCACAGGAGGGTCCTTATTCACTTACAGCATGGCCCAGGGAGAGCCGGATCTGCTCCTGTTGGACACAGGCATCAATTCTGGCATCAAGAAACAGCTAGCCACTCCATCCCCAGGACCCACCATCAGGGTTCTGGGGCCTACGTTCCAGGCAGGGAGGCCTGTTGTTCCACTTCATTGAGAAGCTGCCACTCCAGTCCCAGGACCCACTGTCAGGGTTCTGGGGCCATTATTCCGCTAACGTGGAGCTGTCATTCCACCACAACAAGAAACAGCTAGCCACTCCTGTCCCAGGACCCACCATCAGGGTTCTGGGGCCGTCATTCCACCAACCCACGTGGAGGGTTCTTATTCACTTACAGAATGGCCCAGGGAGAGCCGGCTCTGCTCCTGTTGGACACAGGCATTGATTCTGGCATCAAGAAACAGCCAGCCACTCCAGTCCCAGGACCCACAGTCAGGGTTCTGAGGCCTACATTCCAGGCAGGGAGGGCTGTCTATCCACATCATCCAGAAGCAATAGGGGTGCTGCTGGTGGTGCTGTTACTGCTAGGGCTGGGGGCAGGGATAGACCCTGCCAGCTGAAAAGGGTGGCTGCTCCTACTCCCACCATCCCCCAGGGGCGTCCTGCTGCTGCTACTGCTGCTGCTGCTGCACACTCTCTGCCTGCCAGAACCCCCCCACCAGCTGACCCTTCCAGTGCCCATAGAGCTCCAGCATCTCCCAGTCCACCCCATATTACCCTGTAGGTTCCCCGCTGTTCATCGCCAGTTGAACCTGATGCAAGGTGGCTTTCTGCTTGAGAAGTCGCTCGAGCATTAGGAACGTTCAAGAATTCCACCGGGTGGACACATTCTGCATGAGCTGGTCCACTAGGAAGCCTTGCTCAGGCTGCTTCGCCCAGAGGAGATCTCTGCCCATCATGCTCCAGTTAAAGAAACCACCGGCCAGATTCCTCCTCTGCTTGATCAGGGAGCTAAGGGTGCCTGCCCCAATCCCCTTCTTTCCCAAGGCCAGAGCATCCCTGACCACCAGGTGAAGGGATGCTGGTGAAGCCCCCCTCGCAGACTGCCCTCAATATGTTGGCCACGTTATTGGTCACCACACACCCCTTGGTGAAGGGCACACCAGGTGTGACCCACTCCCTCACCATCGTGATCAGGGCTTACTCGATGTTCCAAGATGTGTGGGGGTCGTGGCATCCATGACTTCTGCCTGAAGCAGGGACAGCCTGTACCCTGTTTTGGGACCCCTCCTGCCACTGCCAAACACTGCCTCTGGGTCCTGCCACCAGTGCATCGTCAGTCACTGTCAAGTAGGCATGCTGCATATTCCTACTCAACCACAGGTCAGTGGTGAAGTGGATGGTGGCAACCCCAGCCCCTGCCATCTTCTCCCTCACCCACTCCTTTAAAGCCGGTACAGGTCTGGCACCACCTGCCGACTCAGGGTGGTGCTGACATGCCTCCAGTTCTGCTTGCTCTATGCTGTGCTGGGTTCTCCAGTTCTAGTCACCATCAGGGCTGGGAGTTGCAGGCTGCCAGGCATCAACGGAGCAGTGGCAGAGGCCTGGTCAGGACTCAGTGGCTGCCACCCCTGCTTGGCTGGGCGTTGCAGACTGCCAGGCATCGGTGGCAACCTGACTCAGGGTGGTATGCAAAGGCAGCTTAAACTGGGGGGCCAGGAAGCCAATCAGGCACCTAAACCCCATGTCCTTGACAGCTGAGAAGGGCTGCCTATTGAGCGCAATCCTTTCCCCTAATGTGCGTGTGGCTTTCAGTTGAAAGACAGCTTCCTCACCAGTGCTTATGTGCTGATGAACTTGGCAGCTGCCCCCACCCCAGCTCCTCCATGGTGCACTGATGCTTCTGGGCCTAAACTGGCTGCTGCTGCTGCATCAATGACAGCGCTGATGGGAGAGGCAGTGGTGACATAGCTCTCGAAGGACAGTAATCGCTTCAGCACCAGACATCTCCTCCACAGGACTAGTATATGCCTCGCTGTCCCCAATCTGAGATATGTCCCATGAAGGGGAGTACTGGGACCCTGAGGATGATTGACTGCCCATGCTTCTGCCACTCTCCCTGTGCCCCCTATAGCGTCTGTTGCTGCTGCTGCTGCTGCTGCTGCTGCTTCTACTGCTGCTCCTCTCCCTGCTGCCATTGCCCGGTGATCAGGCCCTGCCTCTAGCAGCTGGGGTGGGATCCACCAGCCCTGGACTGCTGGGGATCACATCAAGAATGGGGGACAATGGTGACCCATGATGAGCATCCAACTTGGAAGCACCTGCACCTGCTCCTGCAGCCACAGCAGAGACAGCCGCAGTCTCCTGGAATGCAGGCCTTCCAGTGCCCTGCATGGCAGTGGAGGACACTGGCAGGAGGCAACGCCGAACCACATCCCTAGTGCCACTGCTGGGAACCTCTGAAGCCTGTCTGCCAAAATCAGGCCTGTGAAGTTTGGGGCGTGGTGATGGGTTCGGGCTTCTGCCTGCCACTCCAGTGGCACAGCCCCACCACCTCTGTCATGTGCCCCATTGCCTGCCTTACGGGTAGCAGACTGGCCTCTCCTGCTTCCCTTCTCCATTTCTGCTGCTACTGCACCACTGACAGCGCTGATGGGAGGGGCAGAACATGGTGGCACACAGCTCTTGGATGGACATATGTCTGGGCCTGCCCAAAGTGGTCAAGGGTCTGTTGTCCTGCCCACCAACCAGTGTCCCCAGTGAGTGGGTGTCTGTTCTCTATGGCAGGGGACATTTGCCCACCACACCTCCTGAGATTGGGGGCCAAGTTGATGGAGCAGTTGCTTTTCATCAAGTGTCTGTCTGCTGCTGCTGCTGCTGCCATGGGTTCTGCTACCGGGCAACCCAATGTCTGCCGCTGCTCTACCAATGCCTGGCAGCCTGCAATGCCTGGCCAAGTAGAGGTGCCAGGCCAGCCATTGAGACCCAAGCCTTCCCAGGCTTTGCTGCTGCTGCTGCCGCCGCTGGGTCTCGGATGGCCAGCCCTGGTGCCACGGGCACCCCCTGGGGCCAAACGCTGAGCCTGCCTGCTCGGGCAACCCAGGGTGCCAAGCCTTCCTGATCTTTGCTGCTGCTGGGTCTCCGATGGCCAGCCCTGGTGTCACAGGTACCCCCAGGGGCGAAGTGCCAAGTCTGCCTACCCAGGTAATCCGGGGTGCCAAGAACCAAGACTTCCCGGTCTCTGCTGCTGCTGGGTCTCTGACGGCCTGCCATACTACCCTGGGACCCCCTGGGGGGCCCTGGAGCACCTCAAGCCTCCCGGCAGGTCCAAACTCCACCAAACATTTGGCAGGACCAAACTCCGCCGAACCGAACCCACGAACCTGAACTCAGCTTTCAGGCCAAACGGCCGAATGACTGAACATCCGAACCCCGTTCTGTTCACACATCTCTATCAGGGTTTTAGGAAATGTTTCCCCCTTATCTCATCTTAATTGAGCTGATTTCCATTGTTAATGGAAATACACATGAAAAAAGTGGTGGGAAGCCAGCAGTTGAGAATGGAAGTTTCAGTGAATGCCTGTCAGCAAAATAAAGAAGAAGAAGTTGTAATTGGCACTTAATATATCTAAAATCTACGGTGCTTTAAAAGTCAAACAAAAACTTCTTTTGGAAAAAAAAAACTTTTAAAAATCTACAGCAGGTAGCTGACTTTCTTGCCATGCTTTATTAGTGCAGCATCAGCATCTGCAACAGAAAAAGCTCAAAGACCTGAACTAGAGGTGTAATGGATACTAAATTTAGTGCCCATGTGGGTAATAGTCACATTTTTGGGTACTGCATCAGGTACCCATAGATTACCCAGATACTGATTATGCACCTGGAATCCCCAAAAGTCAGTATCGTCCATTCCAGAATTTTCAGTTTTCTGATTACTGATTGGTATTGTGTAACCGAGGGGGGGGGAAATCAGGCTTATATCTTTAAAAATATTTTAAATAAAAAAATTATTTGTGATTTTTGTCATACCAAGCAGGTGCTATTTTAATAAAAATGATTGTGATCATGGCCCATTTTTATTTATTTATTTAATATATTTATATCCCGCCCCTCCTGCAAGCAGCATGGGGCGGCTTCATGGGGGTCAAAAGAGGCAGCTACCCTAAGCCTCTCAGGCATGCTATGGTTGACTGGATTCTCTAGCAGCTTCCATGAAGGCAGGGAGCTAAGACCAATCCCTTAGTCAATCACCACTCTAGGCCCCATCCAGACCTAGAGGATAGATGGCGCCCATCCAAACAAAACCATAGCCCACACCAGGTGGCGCTGGCAGGGTCAAGCCGTTGTTCTGCACATGCTGCCTTTAGGCACCTTTTCAAAGATGACACCTGCAGGGTTGAGCATATGCAGAACATCTGCTTGACCCTGCTGTCACCATCTTTGAAAAGGGCGCCCAGGGCTGGAGCATTGCTCTGAGCATGCTCCAGCTTTTTTTCCCTTTTTTCTTTTTTGAACTGGATCCAGGAAGCCCAGCAGTGTGGTGAGGAGCATCAGTACCCACACCCCCCGCCCCCCGCCATGGTGCAAAGAGGCATGGGAGGAGAACACACACACACCATGGACTCCGGAGGTAGGTAGGTAAATCTTCAATCCTTTCCTGCTTGCCCCCTCCCTCGCCTGCCCAACGGGGAGGTCGCGCGGGCCTCAAAGATGCTCAGGGGACTTGCCTTGCCCCGCCCCCTGCTCACCTTTGGGGGCCCTGCTGCCCTTCACCCCTCGAAGTTCACCAGTTCTCGGCAAGAAGGTGGTGTTTCTCGTTTCACCTCATCTCGAGGTGAAATGGGGGACAGCCCCCCTTCTCGCAGAGAACAGGTGAGACCAGTGAGACAAATTTCAGCCCTAGTGATTATTCATCTTCTCCCCAAGGCCTCATTTGTGGAGTCCCGCAAGGTTCTATCTTATTCCCACTCCTGTTCAACGTGTATATGTAGACTCTGGGGGAGGTTATCAGAGAATTTGGTGTAAGGTGTCATCAATATGCTGCCCAAATTATCTCTCTTTTTCTTCAGACCCAGGCCTGGCAGTCTCAGTGCTTACCCGGTGTTTGTCAGCTGTGGGGGACTAGATGAAGGCAAGTCACTTGAAGTTGAATCCTGACAAAATGGAGGTGATGGTTGTGGGGAAAGCCAGGGGACTTATGGCCCCCATCATTGATGGGGTCCGTCCTCCCCTGGTATCTCAGGTCCATAGTCTGGGGGTGCTCCTGGATCCACAGCTTCACCTGAATGTCCAGGTGGCAGCTGTGGTGAAGAGAGCACTTTGTTAATTACATCTGGTATGACGACTTAGGCCATATGTCTCAGACTGGGACCTTGCCATGATCATCCATGCTTTTTTACCTCAAGACTGAATTACTGCAACATGCTCTATGTGGGGCTACCCCTGGTGATGGTCCAGAGACTGAAGCTGGTGCAGAATGCAGCGGCTCATTTATTTATTTAATTTCTTGGCATTGGCATCTCGGGGCGGCTAACAATACAATAAAACAATAAAATACATTAAAAACTGACATCCATTTTAAAATAATTTTAAATCCCCCAACCCTAACCCTACCCTCCAATTCCCCACCCCACCAATCTCCCCCATTTACCCCTCCCTCCCCCCTCCCCTCCAAAGGACAGAGCGAACATCCACATCTTGCATGCCTGCCGAAAGGCAAGCAGACCTGGGAACAGGCAGGCTTCCTTCGGAAGGGAGTTCAAAAACCATGGCCAAACCACCGAAAATGCCCTCTCCATGGTGGCCCCCTGCCTTACACAGGGGACCTCCAGATAGGCACCCCCAGTGGATCAGAGGGTCCATCCTGAGTCACGGAAGGCGAGGCGGTCCCCGAGATAAGAGGGGCTGAGACCGTATAGGGCTTTGTTTACCAATACTAACAACTTGAACTTGGCTCGGTACACTATAGGAAGCCAGTGCAGGGAAGAGAGCACTGGTGTAATGTGCTCATGGCAACCCGTCCCTGTAAGGAGATGGGCTGCCGCATTCTGCACCAGCTGCAGCCTCCGAACCAATATCAAGGGAAGCCCCACGTAGAGCGCGTTGCAGTAGTCAAGCCTCGAGGTAACAAAGGCATGGATGAGAGTGGCCAGGTCGGGTCCGGAGATGTATGGGTGCAGCCTCTGCACCAGATACAGCTGGTGGAAGGCGGCTTTAGCCACCACGTCCACCTGCCAATCCAGGTGGAGGTTTGCATCCAAAATCACCCCCACACTCCGTACCTGCTGGGCAAACGGAGGGCAGACCCCCCCAATAGGAGGAACCAACACCTTCTTCGCACTCCCCACTACCATCACCTCCATCTTATCTGGGTTCAGCTTCAGTATGCTCTGCCTCATCCAATCTGCCACGGTCTCCAAACACTGGGAAAGTATCGAGACAGCAGGACCTGGGTCCGTTGAAAAAGAGAGGTACAGCTGTGTATTGTCAGCATATTGGTGACAACACACTCCAAACTGTCTCACGCTCTCCCCCAGGGGCTGCATATACACATTAAATAACAGTGGAGACAGAATGGAACCCTGCGGAACACCACAGGTCAAGACCCGGGGGCATGATGTTTCAGCTCCCAGCACCACCCGCTGGCTTCTGTCTGAGAGGAATGGGCGAAACCATCCAAGAACAGTCCTGTCCAGACCCCCCAGATCTTGCAGCCATCTCAACAGCAGCCCATGGTCCATGGTATCAAAAGCGCCCGAGAGATCTAGCAGGA
>QEPC01003743.1:7159356-7209461 GCA_003113815.1 Sphenodon punctatus | reverse complement strand
CTTGTTAAGAAAAACAGAATAGACAAGCTCTTACCAAAATTCTTGATTTAATTTCCTGGCTGGCTACAGATCAAAAATGAAAGAAAAAAAAAACACACACAACAAGAATTAGCTTTTCATAAGCACATTATACATCAGCCTCAAATGTTTTGCCCGTGTCATTCTGTAGCACTATCATAAACGTAATTTAAAGCAGATAAGTTAGAGAACATCTAATAGTTATATTGAGCAAACCATACACACACAAAAACAAGCAAGAAAGGGACCCTAAGGGGGTTCTGCAATGCAAAGCAGAGTCCTGAAAATTAGAAGTCAGCAACAGGAGGGGCAGACAAAATGAAGGGCTCAGGGGAACAGAGGGCCCTGAATGAGCTTCCCCAGGAGGGAGGAGAAGAGTTGCAGCCGGTGCTGGACCTGATTACAGAGCTCAGAAATGAGCTAAAAACAGACATGCATAAAGCAAGTCTACACAGAGACAAACTCTTCAGAAAAATAAGCAAGGTCCAGCAGGTAACTGAAGAAAGAAACGTTAAAATAGAAAGCATTACTAAAAATGTACAGGCCCTAGAGGAAAGGGTCTCTAGGGCAGAAGACTAAGCAGCAATCTGTGAGGGAGAGCTCTCCCAAACACAGAAGACAATGAGACAACTAAAAGAAAACATGGAGGACTTAGAGAACAGAAATAGAAGGTCTAACTTAAGATTTGTGGGGATCCATGAGGGGGCAGAAACTGAGGGAGTGGAAAAACGTATACAGCAAGCCCTACAGGAAGACATGGACCCCATGGCACAGGAAATAGAGAGAGCACACCGTGCCCTACGCCCCAAACCCAAAGAAAAAGAGCCACCCCGCACAATTATAGTGAAGTTTTTAAAATATAAAGATAAAGAACAGATACTCAGACTAGCAAGAAGAAAACAACAGCTCAGCTTCGGGGGCACCAACATCAGAATATATCCAGATTATGCCTTTGACACCACACAGAGAAGGAAGGCCTGGGCTAAATATTATCCTAAACAAACCCAAATGGGGTTAAAACCACAAGTGCGATTCCCAGCAAAAATGACAATTTGGATTGATAACAAAAGGAAATTCTTCAAGGAAACAAGAGGATCTGGAACACTACCTGCAACTGCGAGAGGAAGGAAGTTGAAAAAGGGGAAACCTTAAAGAAAAGGGGGAGAGCCTGAATGACAATAAGAAAATCCAAAGGGGGGAAAGGGTAAAAATATATAAGCAACGGTATATTTGTTTCTGTGATGGGTTGAGAATTATACAAGGTTTATAACTGTTTATGACTTGGTTTAAAAAAAAAGTTAAAAGGCTAAAATATGTATGCTAGTTGCAAAATGTTCAAGGGTAAAAGTAACCTGGAAAAAAAATGTTACAGAAAGGGGGGGAGGATAGAATAACTCAAGACCAGATTAAGGAAGGGAGCAAAAGGGAGAAGAAGATGGAAGGGATAAGACAAGCGAGAAAGCAAAAAAAAGGAGGAGGAGAAAGACCGGGGAAAGAAGGGAAAAGAGGTCACTCATGTGTTCAGAAGGGGGTAGGAAGGGGGGTGAAAGGGAGGGCAGGAATGGGGAACTGATAAACAGGGGAAGAAAAGGGAAGCCATCAACAGGAAAACTAGACAGGAGACAACAACAAAAAGTAACCAGAAAAGGAATAGGAGACAAACCAGGATAGATACCCCCAAAAATAGACCCAATAAAATGACACTAACACTAAGGCTGCTCACATTGAATATGAGAGGGTTAAACCACCCAATCAAAAGGAAAAGAGTCAAAACCATACTAAGAGAGCAAAAATCAGATATTTATTTTTTTACAGGAAACCCACCTCCTAAATAAGGACTTACCCAGATTTGCAACAAAACAAATGGGCATCATAAGAGCAGCCTGCAGTACCAGGAAAAAATCAGGGGCCCTAATTGGAATAAGAGAGGAACCAGAACCCACAATCCACAAGGTAATAAGGGATGATCAAGGAAGGTACATAATATTAAATGTGGAAATAAAGGGGGAAAAGCTGGCATTAGCAAACATATACGCACCCAACAAAAAACAAACAACGATTCTTCACTGACACCTTAAAAATAATGAAGAAAGAAGTGGAAGGGGCCTTAATAGTCCAAGGGGACTTTCACACATACTTTACTGAAAGGGACACGTCAAGGAGGATAAGGATAACAAAGTGGCAGACAGAGATTGCTGAGAAACTAGAACAAATGGGGCTAGTGGATGCCTGGAGAACATTCAATAAGCAAGAGAGAGAATGCACCTTCTTTTCCCCAGTGCACAGGATATTTTCCCGAATAGACCACAATTGGGTCGACTCATCAGTAATTCGAGTGGAAAGGAAATGCACAATAATACCAATGGTGGTATCAGACCACTATGCCTTAGTCACAATAGGGGAATGGGGGAAACCAGAGATAAAACAAACCCACACATGGAGGCTGGATACAGCCCTACTGGCCAACTCCAATATAACAGAACAAATACAAGAAGAAATAAAATCCTATTTTGAGTTAAATGAGGGATCAGTGGATTCAGAGCATACATTCTGGGAAGCTGCAAAGGCAGTTATCAGGGGGAAGATTATAGCTATAAAGGCCAATATAAATAGGCAAAGAAAAGAGAGGGAGAGGGAGCTATACCAGAAATTACTAGAGCTAGAAAATAAGACCAAAATACAAAACAGCCCCAAATTGAAGGGAAAAAATCATACAAACACGAGGAGAAATAAACACCATAGAACAACAAAACACAATTAGGCAGTTGAAAAAAATGAAATGTTTTTATTTTGATCAAGGAAACAAAGCTGGTAAAGCACTGACGAGATTAGTACAGATTAAAAGAAATAAAAGCACAATAACAAGCATTAAAACACAGCAGGGAGACATCAGTAACAAGCTAGAACACATCCAGGAAGCCTTCATACACTTCTATGAGCAGCTCTACCAAACAGAGAACCAGACCCTGCAAAGATAAAAGATTTCCTCAGTAAAATAAAACTTCCAACATTTAACAGGACCCAAATGCAATACCTCAACTCACCATTCACGGGGAAGGAAATTAACAGCACCATTAAGAGAATGGCCAGGAATAAGACACCTGGTCCGGATGGATACCAGGCAGAATTCTATCAAAAATATAAGGAACTAATAACCCCACGTTTAGTAAAAATATTCAATTTAATAAAGAAAAAAAAAGAACTCGTAGACTCTTTTAATGAAGCACAGGTGACCCTAATCCCAAAGCCAGACAGAGACCATAATTTGTGTGAAAAGTATCGCCCAGTATCACTACTAAATGTGGACTTCAAAATACTTACCAAAACAATGGCGACTAGGTTGGCAGGGATTATATCCACGGTAATTCACCAAGCCAGGTAGGATTTATCTCAAACAGGCTAGGATTGGATAACCTTAGAAAGACAGTCAATATTATGTACCATTTAATGAGAACAAAAACCCCAGCAATTATTATATCAGCTGATGCAGAGAAAGCCTTTGATCGCATAGAAATGAGTTGTACCCTCAAAATCATGGAAAAAATGGGAATGGGAGGGGACTTT
This sequence comes from Sphenodon punctatus, assembly GCA_003113815.1. Classification (NCBI taxonomy): domain Eukaryota; kingdom Metazoa; phylum Chordata; class Lepidosauria; order Sphenodontia; family Sphenodontidae; genus Sphenodon; species Sphenodon punctatus. Next base: position 7,205,879 of record QEPC01003743.1, on the reverse strand, counting down.
ATAGCATGGCTAACAGCTATATACTCACAACCAAAGGCTAGAATAGGAATTGATGGAAACAGCACCCAGCAATTCACATTAAATAGGGGAACAAGACAGGATTGTCCCTTATCTCCATTATTATTTAACCTGACATGAGAGCCACTTGCCTGTGCAATCAGGAAGAACACACAGATAAAAGGGATCCAAATAGGAAAACAGGAAGCCAAAGTGGCATTATTTTCAGATGACATGCAGCTCTATATCGCAGAGCCAGAGAAATCCATGCCAGAATTACTGAACACGATAAAGGAATTTAGCCCAATTTCTGGCTATAAAATAAATATACAAAAATCCATAGCCATGATCTATGCCCCGAACATAGAGGAATACCAAAAAATAAAAGAATTGCAACCTTTTGTAGAGGCAAAAGACAAAATAAAATACTTAGGGATACAACTAACAAGGGACCCCAAAGATTTATATAAAGCAAACTATCAAGAAGCGTTAGAGCAGATTAAAAAAGACAAAGAAAAGTGGACCAATCTAACAGCCTCATGGATAGGGAGAATAAACATCTACAAAATGAAACTGTTACCAAAAATTCTATATAGAATAATATCCCTCCCCATTAGAACACCAAAGACATTTTGCCAGCAACATGACAAGATCATGCTAGAGTTTGTATGGAACAACAAAAAAGCAAGAATTAAGAAGGAAACTTTACAAAGGCCCAAAGAAATGGGGGGAGTAAACATGCCAAATATTAACCTTTACCTGAAAGCGGCATCTCTTAGAGCCATCAAAGAATGGTACACAAGCCAGGAAGGCACGCACTGGGCAAACCTAGAAAAGGAAATATTAAAAGTTAACAAATTTGAACAAGTGGTAGCAGATACAGGGAAAAGAAACAGCAAGGAATGGAAAGCACATCCTTTTGCAGGCACAGTAATAACGGCATGGGAAACAGTAAGAAGAAAGGCAGGGATACACAAAATAGCAAGCCCCGTGACACTGATAGAGAATGCAAGCATGGTTAGTAAAGGGATAGCACCACAGATCAGAAAACAACTAAAAGAGAAAGAAATAACCAAGGTTTCACAATTATTCAGAGGGGACCAGTTCATGTCAAAAGAAGACATGCAAAGGTTACTACAAAATCAGATAGACACCCTGCAATACTACCAATTAAGGGGGGAATGCAACCAAGAAAATTTAATCCCACACTATACCAGACCCCCAAAATCAATTGAGCTAGCATTGTTCTCCAAAGGGACAAATAAAGGGATAGTATCAAGAGTACATAAGGCATTACAACAAGAATGGTATAAAGAGGAACCAAAATACTTAGAAAAATGGGAAAGACTCCTGGGAATGAAATGGGAGAAGGGGCAGAAACAAACTATAATACAACACATGGTAGGATGTTCAGAGTCACTGGAGGTAAGAGAACCAATTATTAAAACGATAATGTTCTACTACCTTGATCCAAGCAGAATGCTCAGGATATGAGGGGAGGGATCAGACCAATGTCGAAGGGGATGTGGTCAAAGGGCAACCTACCTCCATGTCTGGTGGGACTGAGCAAAGATCAAATAATTCTGGTCCAAGGTCTGGAGCTATATGCAGAAAATAACCAGAGTGACTACTCCACTCAAACCAGAGACAGCACTGCTAGGGTTATACCCACAGACAGCATTAATGAGACAAAAAAGACCGACCTGCATAACATTGATGGGAGCATCAATAAAATTGATTCTGCAATTCTGGATAGAAGAACAAGCACCAGGAACCCAGGCGTGGATGAATAACTTAAGGTACCTTTTCTCAATGGAGAAAGCGGTCGCCACTCAAAAAGAAAAAACAAAAGATTTCAACGCAAAATGGTTCCAATGCTTGGAACACATACAAAAACCTGACACTGAGGAAGAGCAACGAGCCTACTTGTTTGACTACCTGATATGACTGGGAAAAGACAAAGGGACACTTAAGGGGGTGTGTGTGGAAAATCTTTAATAAAAATATATATATTTTTAAAAGTCGCTCTGGATCTGAGCAATCTTGTCTGCAAAGTAGGTGACAAATTGCTTGCAGCAGGCCTGGGACAAGTCTCCATCCAGGCAGAGGGAGGTTGGACTAACCAGCCCCCGCACCACCCAAAACAGCTCTGCCGGGCGTGACTTTGCAGACGCTATGAGGGCAGCAAATAATTCCTTCTTTGCTGTCCTCACAGCCTCAACATAGGACCTCAAATGGGTCCTATGGAGAAGACGGTCAGATTCAGAGCGAGTCCGATGCCAGCATCGCTCTAGTCTCCTACCTACCTGTTTCATACCCTGCAGCCCCGTGGTAAACCATGGGGCTCTGCAGTGACGAAGTGGAGGCAGGGGATGTTTCGGCGCCACCCTGTCAATAGCCGCCTCCATCAAGGTGTTCCAGAACTGGACCAGCTCATCGACAGTGTGGCTGACATTGTCTAGGGATAACTCCCCCATGGCCTTCTGGAACCTCTGTGGTTCCATCAGCCTCTGAGGGAGGACCAACCTAACTGGTTCCATTCCCTTTCGGAGGTGGTGTGCCGGGAGGCAGGCTTGTAGGATATAATGATCTGTCCATGACAATGGTGTCATCCTGACATCCCCTACTAATGGATCACCCGCCTCAAGGCCTGAACAGAAGACCAGGTCGAAGGTATGCCCCTCCAGGTGGGTCAGGCAGTCGACAATTAGGGGCAAGTCCATGGTTGCCATGGCGGCCATGAACTCCTGCTCCTCTCTGCAAGGCCAGCATTGGCATGGGCGCTGAAGTCTCCCAGGACCAAGGTCCTAGGGGAGCCCAGTGCCACCTCCAAGGCCAGTTCCGCTAGAGCAGCGAGGGATGCAGCCAGGCAGGAAGGTGCCCAGTACACCAGCAGCACCCCCAGGTTACCCCCAGCCAAATCAAACACCACATGGAGGGCCTCTATTCCTGGAATCTCCTGAACAGGATATCTCCTAACCTGCCATTCCTCTCTAAAAATAATAGTCACACCACCACCACAGCCCCCTGTGCGAGGTTGATGCTGCACGGCATACCCGGCCAGAACAAGAGCAGCTAACGTTGGTCCTGCATCATCGTCCAACCAGGCCTCCATTATACATGCGAGGTCTGCTGCCTCCTCCATGATCAAATCATGAATTATCGGGGCTTTGTTTATTACGGACTTCACATTTAACAGCATCAATCCCGCACCGGCAGACCCTAGACCCTGCCCCTCCCTGATGCTTGGTAGGGGGGTGACCCTCACATCCACCAAGCACTAAGATCCCAAGGGGGTGCGGGTCATTCATCCCCTTGGACCATACCTTCCACGACCCATAACAACCCCTATGGACAACTCCCTCCCTCCCTCCGTCAGCCCTTGCCTGACCCCAACCTATAGACCATCCGCCCAGGTCTATCCCACACCTCCCCCCTTCCCTCCCTACCTCCCCACCCACCTCAAGCCAACCAACCTGCTGCCACCAGGAGTCGGCACTGGTGGCACCTCCCTTCCTCCATCCAACCTCCCCCTGCCACTGGTCATCGGATGGAGTCACCCCCACCCAATGCCTCCCCCTGCAGCCACCAGAAGTCAGCATCATGGGTACTTTCCACCCTCCCTCCCCCCGATAACATAATCCCAAACAATCCTCCCCCACAAAAGACTCCCTACGGTGATAGCCTCCCCCCTAGCCCCCGTGCAGTCCCCGAAGGGCCACAAAGGGCCACACCCTTTGGTCGCGGCCCTTCGGCCTGTGGACCGCAGGCAGGCAGCGCTTGCCTGCAGCAAAGATCCAGGCGGCTCCCTTTAGTGCACCCGAGGCACTTCCTGTTCCAGTGGGGGTTGGGGTCAAGCTGGGGCACCCAATGTGAGTGTCCCAGCTTTAAGGTTTCCCCTCCCCCCCAGTCCTTACAGTCAGGTCTTTTCCTCCCCTCCGATGGATGGCGGGGGAGCCTCAAAGGAGCAGCTGGAGCGGCAACTGGAGCGGTTGGTGCAGGATCGGGGCCCAGGTGACAAGCGGCAGTGGCTGCAGAGAGAAGCCAGCAGGTGAGTCCTCTTCTTTAAGGGACGAGTCATCACAAGTACATTACTCCTGTGCTCTGCTCTCTGCACTGACTGTTGATAGTCTTCTGGGCCCAATTCAAGGTGTTGGTTTTGACCTTTAAAGCCCTAAACGGCCTGGCCCCCACTTATCTGCAGGACCGCTTCACCCTCTGGATTCTGGATTGGCTTTTGCAGTTGGCCAGGAGCACCCTCCTTGAGGTTCCCCAGGTTTCGACCCTGTGGAGGGCGTTCTCGGTGGCCGATCCGTGGCTGTGGAACTCCCTCCCATTGGAGATCCACCTGGCCTCAGATCTCCCCTCTTTCCATAGACAGTGTAAGACCTGGCTGTTCTGCCGGACCTTTGCTGAGGGAGACGGGATGGGTGGGTTGGGCGAGAATGGTTTTTTTTACTGTTGGGTTATTTTTATTGTTCAGTTATTTTCAAATGGTGACTTTTATATTATGTGTTTTAAAATGTTAGCTGCCCCAATTGTGCAGGAGGGGGTGGCATATAAATGGTTTTTTTTGTTAAATACATTGCGTGCAGCCTCAATGCATACCTGTCCACCAGCACCATAGAGTCAGTGGCGAAAAAGCCTAGAGCACTCTACAGAGCAATCACTTCTGGCACCTCTCTACACTGCCACTCTTGCTGGTGCACACGTAACATCTGCCTTAAAATCTCACTGTGTCATTTTCAAACTTCCATTCTCCCAGCTCTTCCTGGTTGTCAGTGTATGCCCAGCACTTGCTCTTTATGAGCTGTTCCATTCTTAAGAACAACGTATAGAGGATTACCATTGATGAGGCCATGGCTCAAACCGACAGCCAGACCCAAAACCAGCACTGCTAATACCACCACGTAACTGCCGTCTGTCTCCACCTATCAGTTCACCCACCAATGCTACATTCTTTGGGCCAAGCAAGAGACCAAGGAATTCATTTCTCTATGAGAGGAGTAGAAGGTCCAATATGCCCTTATGAAGTGCTACAGGAATGAGGCACTGTTCCAACAAATCTTGGTCCAAATGTTGGAGCAGAGTTACACATGGGACATAAACCAGTGCCAACAGCAGGCCAAGGACTTGAGGTGCAGATGAGAAGTGATCTGACACAGCAACTATGCTTCCACCTGCAGGACACAAACATCACCCTATTACAGGCTCCTAGACACGTTCCTCTGCATGGATGGAGCCATCATTGCATCCAGGGGGGACACAAATAAATCTTTTCTGGGAATGCCCCCCCCCCCCTACAATACAGAATGGATAATCTGCAGGTTGGAATGGAGAACTGTGGCTCGGGGAGAGCAATAATACAATTGTTTAGAGGGGGAAATAGGGGAGGGGGCAAAAATAATAATCCTTTCTCCTGGAAATGGTCGTGTATGGAGCACAGAATAGAGTCACTGTGTGTGGGTCTGCCTCCTGGTTTCCAAAAATGCCTTAGAATGAGATCCCCCACTGCCCGCTCCCACTGCAACATCTCTCACTCTCCCCCTCCCCCCACCATGGAAGCTGTGACCACTGGCAGACATTCCCCCATGCTTGTTCCCGGAGTCAGCTCTGACTGACGCCGACACGGACACTGTGACTCTCACAGTGTATTCCCTCAAGCTTGAGAGCCAGCCCTTTTTCGAGGAGCCACCCAAAGTTCTAGTCAAGGGCATGGAGGACCCAGATGCCACTTTTGTAGAGAAGACAGTGGGGCCTGAGGAGAATGGTAAGTTAATGCACCTGGGGTGGGTGTGTTTGCATAGCTATATGATTCACATTTCCTGGGATGATGCCGTAGGTGTGGCCCCAGGGTGGCCCTGGGGCAAACATCTGGCAACCACCATTCAGACAGACAGGTGAATCCAGGGCTAACATGGGACAATGTTCAGAACTGAACAGACCTATCACATTATAGATCACATCAAACATCATAAACTCTGCAGTCAGAAACTGTGGAAACCCCCTTGGTACTGTTATGGGGGCCTAGAAGGATGGGAAGAACGGTGTCCCATGATGTCTGAAAGAGCTCTTAAAAACAAGTAAAATTTAAGCAACCATCTGTTACATTTTCCCATCAACTGAGAAAAAAAATAACTTCAGCATGAATGACTTATTTTATCTTAGGAAAACAAAAAAGCACAAATGTATATTCTGAATAAAAATTGCTATATATATATAATATATATGCGAAAGCAACCCTGAGAAAAAAATGGCTGCTGTCCCTACACCAAGGAAAAGCTCTGAGGAATTTAAAGATGCAGTGCACAGAAAACAAAGACACCACAGTTCCATATCTCCTTACGGCACACTCTTCTGTGGAAGTCTCTCATTATTCTAAGATCAGTCAGGTGGGAGGTCTGTGTCTCTGTTTGAAGGTTCCTGTCAGGAAAGGCATTTGGCTCTTCTGCGGCACTTTGAGGTTCACCTCCTATAGCAGCTTTTTCCGTAGTCATAACACCTCCATCTACATTGCTTAGGAGCAAATGCCACGTACCATTCCCCTGTACTTCAAAGTGCTTAAACCATCATTTAGCCATAAGGAAATCAACCAATTACAAGAAATCTACTTTAACTTCCTGCTGCTGTAGACAAATAGGAAACTGCGAATAGGAGTGTAATCTCAAGAAGTCAATTGACTCCTGTTAAAAAATAAGACCTATCACATTCAGTAAGGCTCTAAGTGGCTGAGCACTGCATGTGAGGATAACTGCAAGGTTATAGTTCCATACCCTGAATAGAGCACTGTTTGTGAGGTTTCTTGTTCTGGCTATAGATTTCAATATTTGAATGGTGGTATAATCAGGCACCAGTCTACAAACTGCAAACACTGCAGGTCAAAAGATGTTTACATTACTGCAAATGGAAAAACACAGTACTGTGTACGATAGATCCTCACATATAGATAATCAGCAGGGATACCCTACACAGCTTAATGGAGAGTTGAATTTTGAATAAAACTTCTTCGTGGAAGTTAAGTACAACTTGAACTGCTACGAGTCTCAGAATGATCCTCTTTTAGTGGTTTACATTCTCTGCACATTTTGTAAAAAAATAAATAAACACAACTGCTATATTAATGGGGCCTGGGTTATGTGTTACCTCGTTAAAGTTCAGCACCACCGCCATAGAAAGAAGCTGAAAAGTGGATACTTAAGAAAATCAGGATTTCTTATTAGCTCTCTCTCCTTTGCAAATCTTGGATCGTTTATTCTTGGTCCAATCCCAGTTACACAAAAGGAGTGCTGGTAATAATCCAAAAGGATGTATTTAACAAAGGTATATGATTGTGCAGTTACTGGAGAAACAGCAGAGATGGTTTTTGTTTACGGAGTGTAGGAGTGAATTTCTTAAGACTGTAGCCATGCCATTTAGAGCTTCTGTACAATCTTTTCTAGGTCTCATCAGGTAAGCAGGGTCAGGGTCAGACTGGGTTAATAATCAATACTGGATGGGAGAACTCCAAAGAAAACCCAAGGTACAGCGGGAAGAAGAGCTGATGGTAACTGTGTGAGATAGCAAACTTCCTTCCTAGTCATAACCAAACTAATGCCCAGCTTGTAGCTAGGGCCAATGTGCTAATAGAGTTGCAGTCTTTCAAATAAGAAATAAAGCCAAAATCTTGCCCATTTAAAGACCTTCTCCAATGCTCAAATTCAGGCACTGGGCACATTTTGCTAATGTGAAAGTGTTAACAGAGCTATGCTGGTCAAATTCTCATTTGGGTCATTATTACAGCTGGCCAAGTTATCCATTGTGATCAGTTTAGCCAACAAATTTACCCCTGTTATCTGATCACAAATAATTTGCAAGCAGGTCATCAATTATTTTTTAAAGAGATATTTGCTATTCAATTTCCTGACAAACAACTGTTACTGCATAGATGGCTTGCCAACGAGTTCCTGTAGGTTAGATTTTCTCAAGGACTATGCCCTAATATAGATATATTAAAAGAAGAGGAATTCAGTTTTTCAAAAGTGCTCCATCCTCAAATAAATCACACTGAAAACAATTTTAAATTAGGGTAAGTATTTAAATTTTTAGTGGGTGTGCAGGAGAATTTTCAGGTAGGGGCGATGGGAACTTCATAGTTGTTCTAAAATATTTTTTAAAATAATGTTGTATTGGCAGACTGTTCCAGGAAGATCATATAAAGCTGGACTTGCATGCTTCAAAGGAGATGCATGTCTGGTGTCTGTTTTTGTTGTCAGATTTTTCAAACCAGGACTCTCACTTCTTCCCTACCCTATTCTGACTGGGACAAGCATCTGGCAGCCACAATTCAGACAGGCAGGTGAATCCAGGGCTAATGTGGGGCAATGTCTCATTTGTTAACACCCTACGGTAAGGCCACACAAGACAGGGCCATCCGGATCCCCTGCTCACCCTGGGGACGGCTACTACAGCTATGACACTTTGGGCTGGACAGTCCAAACAAACAGCCCCCACTCAGAGAAGTCCCTCAATGCCACAGGTTTGTTGAGGATCCATCCACATGGGGCAGGACTCCTGGACTCCTGCTGCACAGCAGGATCAGGCCTCCTGGAGGAGCTTCTATGAAACAGTTGATCGGGGAGACTTGAGGAGCGTGCTCACCTTGGCCACCAAGTAGCTCATCGGAGAGGCAGAGGAGTGCGCTCACCATGGGTGCCAAATAACTGATTGGAGGCAGGGGAGGAGGGCCTGGAAGAGCAGAGTAGCCATATTCACCTCCACCAAACATGATATAGATTGGCATGGCAAGGTTAAAAAAAGATTGATAATATACTAAACATGATAAATAATCAAAAATAAAAATGTAAGGAGAAACCCATTTAAAACTCTGGTGTTCTATTCGTAGTGATGCAGTACATAGTTACACATTCTGCAAGTCGTGTTCTGTTTCTTCCTCAACCATTCAAGTCCTTGTTGAAACATAACCATCTTATGCTATTTCCATCCATACTACACATGGCATTTAAAGGGGACCCACTGTATTATTTCATTGTTTCATATTTGACTGTCTGGAATTGCGTAAAGTACGTTAAAAGGTCCGTAGGTTCATGATCTTGGAAATGGGTTGAATCCTGTTTTATTGATGCCCATCTGTAGCAACTTTATTATATTTAGAAAATTTGTATCACACCCCTCTTGCCATAGGCAGCCCAGGGCGGCTAACAACAATAAATATATAAAAATACAATAAGATAATTAAAATATTTTCAAAAATAACCATAATAAAAAACACAAAACCCCACTCCACCCTCCCCAATCCCCCACCCAACCCATCACCCCTCTCCCTCACCAAACACCTGACGGAACAGTCAGGTCTTACAATTCCTACGAAAAGTCCTACTTTGCACCAGCTTTGTTGACCAAGTGTTGTGACAAATGGACCACACAGCCTCCATGTGAGATTCCACCTGCACAGACCAACATCAACTAAAGTGATCTCAGCCAAATCTGTGCTGCCTCTGCAGTACCCATTAGAAGAGGATGAGACAGACTCACTTCCTGCCAAATCTTCACTGCGTCAAGAGTAACCCCTAGCCCCTAAGTCCCCTTCACCACCAAAATGGCTGCGATGGGGTGTTTGTTGCCCCTCCCCCCCCCATAAGGGGAGATGCAGAGAAGGGGCCGTGGCAAATGAGCTTGTTAGGAAGCCCTTTGCCTGCTGTAAGGTTGCCTGGCAACCGTCCAATAGCAAGGTGGCGCAGGCGCACCTCGCTGGACCATGAGGGCCCTGCCCCCGGTAGAGGGGATGGACCTCTGGAAAGCCGCATGGAGCGGCATTCTCAGTTTATCGGCTCAAGAGTCAGCAGCAAAGTTTGTTTGCTGCTGAGCTCTTGGCCTTGCACATCGGACATGGGACGCGCAAAGAAGGCTGTGTGGGGGGGGGGGAGAAGAAGGCAGGAGCGGCCCAGCAGGGGCGGGGAAGGAGGGAATAAAGCCCCAATTGGACCGAAGATCCATCACACGGTGAGACCTCCCCGTCCCGGGCCGCCATGCTTGAGTGGCTCCGGGAATGTGAAGCCCTGTTGAGGGCCCGGAGCTACCCCCCCTGGGGGCAGACTCCCACAGGGGGTACGGAGGGGCCAGGCCGGCTGACGCAGGCCTTGGAATAGGGCCAGGCAGAGTTGAGCAGGCTGGTGAGGCCCTGTTAGGGGCCCAAAGTTACTCCCCTGGGGGACAGACCCCCGTTGGGGGCACAGGAGAGACCGGGCTGGCCATCGCAGGCCCCAGGTTGGGTCCAGACAGAGTCGGACAGGCTAGTGAGGCCCTGTTGAGGGCTTGGAGTCACTCCCCCAGGGGACAGACCCCCGAAGAAGGCATAGGAGGGACTGGGCCAGCCGACGCAGGCCTAGGGATGGGACCAGACAGAGTTGGGAAGGCCAGCGAGGCCCCATCAAGGGCCCGGGCTCACCCCCCCCAGGGGACAGAGCCCCATGGGAGGTAGTGGGGCAACTGGGTCTGCAGTGGCAGGCCTCTTGACTGGGACAGTCAGACTTGGGCAGACCATGGAAGCAGAGGTGCCTGATCCCGTCCCAGGCATGGCCGGGGACCTGGTTCAGGAGCAGCGAAGGCAAAAAAGGTTGGCAGCACCACTCTCCAGATATAGAAATGAGGCCCTTATGGGGCACACACCCCTGGAGCAGTGGCCCCAGGGACAAGCAGGGCAGCAGCTGGCCACTAGACCATCCGCACTGAGGTGGCCAGTTGGGGTCCGTGAGAACCAAGGTGAGCACGAGAGGGTATATACGGAGGCCCCTGAGTCTCCCATCAATATGGGGCCCTTGATCCAGGCTTTGTACCCTGGGGGCCTCGCCGCCCAATCACTAACCATGACCCAGCCCCTGGGAATAGTCAACACATACGGGGTTCCAGGTCTGGCACAATACCAGGAATGGTTCCCGTCCCGGTACTCAACCAGACACCAGGGCTTGTGGCCTTCCCACGGTGCTCCAGAAGGTGGGTCTGTCACCCCTGCTTTGTTTATGTCACCGCAGGACGATGGAATACCCCGTGACCAGAAGGAGGGTCAAGGCAGCAGACTATCGTGAGGAGACAGGTGATGAGGCTATCTGGAGGAGGATTTGGGCCATTGAACAGGAGCTATGGGGGGACATCAGAGGAATCCCTGATGGGAGGCTGGGAAGCATTCCTGAGCCCCCGAGGCCAAATGTCATCAGGGAGCAAGGTGAGGAGGGCCCCCAGGGGGGTGCAGAGATAAACAATCGGGGGGCAGAAGGGGCACCAAGGGTCAGCCTGGAAGTGCTGATTTTCCTGACCACATGGAGGGAGGGCCTGGGGTGATGGACACAACTGCGTGTCCCATTCTGCCTGGGCCTGGGCTGTCACTCCCGCATACCGCACCCCAGTTGGTGTGTTGGAGCGGACAGTGGGTGTGGATGTCACCGGCAGTCACCCCTTCTGATGGTTCAACAGGGTATACTGAAATTGGGATTGACCTGTCAGTGGGGATACAGAGACCAGGGGGGGGTGGGAGGAGCACCGCCGGACATCCCAATGCGCATCTTGGATGGGCAAGCACAGGGAGACAGGGGCATTCCTGGGCCTATGCAGGAAATAAATGTAGCAGGGGTTATGGGGACAGGGACAGAGAAACCCGGGGTGGATGGTGGTGAGGTTGGTGAACAAATGGTTAGCTGCCTTCCCCCACCAGCAGGCGGTGCCATAACCAGTGTGGCTGTGCCCTTTGGGGTGCATTTATTGCCTGCGGTAAGGGAAAAAATAATAAAGGGTGAATACATCGACATTTATGCTCTCTTGTTCAGTGAGCCGATTGTTGATCATTCTGAACCAGATGAGGGAAAGGAGAAAGAAAAGTTCAAGCGCCCTAAAGTTGACCAGAATAGGGCAAATTGGACATCAGCATTTGCTATCTACATGGGAGTCATACTTCAGGCTGACCCTAGCTCAGGGCTTGAGCTCCATAAGTACATGGACATCGTCCAGCATGCATATGGAACGAGGCCAGTAGGTGCACGGTTGCGATACGATGAGGCATTCCAGCACTGGGCTGCCACAACACCGGGGCTCTGTTGGGACGTACATGCACCTGACTTGGGGTTGGAATGCATGGTGGACGTCACCAGGGCCCCCAGGGCAGATAGCGGCCACCCCCTGGTTCGGGGTGGGGTTGCTTGGGGGCACGACTCCTTTCATAATGACAGTCGACGGGGTGGGCAAGGACGCCCAGGCCCCTGTTGGGAATTTAATAAAGCCGGCCGATGCAACCGACAGGCGTGCAAATTCCGGCATGGGTGTTCAAATTGCGGGAGTGGCCACCCGGAAATCAACTGCTTTCAACCAAGACAAAAAGGGGGAAAAGGGGGGTACATCCAAGGGGGTGGGGGTAGAAAGGGAGCTCCTTCCACTGGGATACGTACCTCAAAGGGGTTAGAGATGGCACTGCGGGGACACCCGAATGGAAATGAAGTTTCATACATAGTTCAAGGTTTTAAACATGCTTTTGTTATACCGGCGGGCCCAGTTGAGCAACAAGCTAAAGCATGGAATCTGAAATCAGTAATAGGGATGGAAGATATCATGGAGGGCAAGATCGCAAAAGAGGTAGCAGAAAGCAGAGTTGCAGGCCCGTTCGTGCGCCCTCCTATGTGGAACTTGATCGTGTCCCCATTGGGCATAGTTCCAAAGAAAGCCAAGGGTGAATTCTTGTTGATACACCACTTGTCCCATCCTTGGGGTAGTTCGGTCAATGATTCCATCCCGAAGGAACTGTCAACCATTAAATATGTGTCGTTTGACGGAGCAGTGGACAAAATACGAGCAATAGGGAGGGGAGCACTGATGACAAAATGTGATGTAAAATCGGCATTCCGCTTGTTGCCAGTGCATCCCCAGAGCTTCCACCTCTTTGGTTTTCAGTTCCAGGGGCGGTATTATTATGACCGGGCTATGCCAATGGGCTGTGCAATTTCATGTTCTGTGTTTGAGTGATTCAGTACCTTAGTAGAGTGGGTTTTCGCTTGGAGGCTCAGTGAGGGAGCAGTAACCAAATATTTAGATGATTTCTTGATAATTGGCTGCCCACGGACAGGGGAGTGTGCAGCTGCCTTATGGTTATTCCAGGTGATGGCATTTGAATTGGGCATTCCCTTGGCTCCCAAAAAAACTGAAGGGCCAACGATAATACTCACTTATTTAGGCATTGAATTAGTAGGGGTGGGAATTTCGGTTCCCCCAGTATCCGAAACTGCTGGTATTTTGCTGTACCAGCAGTTTCAGATTAACCTGGTAATCTGGGGTACTGGTTCCGGTTCCCCGTGCTGGATTTTTTTACATTGCACCCATTGAAATGAATGGCCGCAATGTAAAAAACCCACAAAAAACAAAAAACGCCACTCACTTTCCCTCCCGCATCCCACCCTGCCTGGCCTGGATTTTTTTTTTTAACCCAAAGTCATTTGGGTGCTAGTGCACCCCCCCCCTTGCAGGGATCACCCTACCCCCCCAGATCGCCTTACTTGTCCTACGGGTGGCGGCGGCGGTGGCAGCAGCACGGTGCAGGTCCGGGCGGCTTCAGTGCTAGTGGCTGACTTCCCTTCAGTCCTTCACTAGGCCTTCCAGGGAACTTCTGGGTTTCCCTGGAAGGCCTGGTGGGGGGGGTAGGGCAATCCCTGGGGTGGGAGGGTGTTAAACCACCCTCCACCCCAGGGATCGCCTAGTATCTGCTGGTATGGGCTCTGGGTCGCCGCCGCCACTGGCGCTGCCGGCGCAGCAGCAGCCCGGAGCCCAGACTAGCAGCTGGACTTCGGGATAAAAATTTTTTTTAAAAAATCCAGGCTGGGCAGGGTGGATAGGGGGCTTCCTTTCCCCTCAGTCGGCCATGTCTATGTCCAGTCCCACCCTGGTGGCTTCTGGGGGTTCTTGCTACGGTCCGGGATCAGTGTCATGCCTGTTGCGCTGTCCCAGATCATGGCCTGGCTGTCTGCTTCCTTGCCGTGATCCTGCTCCCCTCATGTCTGTTTGGGGCCTGTGTGAACCACGGGTGGGGGTTAGGCAGCTGTCCACAGTTGGAGATTCACCGTAGCGACCTGGGAGCACGTAACATCTGAAATTACCCAGTAAGGCATAGGCTTGTGAATCAATCCTCCAGGCCAATCTCTGGATCTTCCTGAGGTAAAGCCTTATGTCTGACTGGCAGAGTTCAACAATCCCCAAAGGGAGGAGGGAAACTTCTCCAGAGAATTGCATTTAGAATTATATCAGTTATATTATATTCCACAACAACTTCTCTATTATTCAATGTTAGTAGTCCAAACATTTACTATGACCCTGACTAAACCACAATTTTAAAAATACATTTCACACTTATACACATCATGGCTGCCAGGAGTAATATACAATTCCCTTTACAATAACCCATACAAATGCCTTTCCCATACCTGAAACAATAAATCATAGGAATCAATCTTCCAGTCCAGTCTCTGGAGTTTCCTGAGGTAAAGCCTTCTGTCTGAATGTCAGAGTTGAGCAATCCCCAAAGAGATGGGCTAAACTTACTCCACAGATTTGTGCTTTTTCTTCATAATATGGAGGACCTAGTTATGTCTATGGGTATTTTCAAATGTGACAGGCTTTTTCGCCACTACGCTTAAACCCACCAAAGGCCCACCACCGAACAAACGTTCAGGCGGCTGGAGCTGGGGAGGGGACAGAGAGAGGGTGGGGGTTGTATAGGTGTAGGTGCGCACGGTCCCTCCCTTGCATTCCTCAGCGCAGTCTCGCCTCCTCCCTGACAGTTGGGTGCAGCAGCCTATAAGCCTGCTGCACCCACACAGAACTGCTCTAGTCAGGGGCCAGGGTTAGGTGGAGTGGGCCATTAGACCTGATGGCCCACTCTACTGTGGTCCGGTGATGCCTATGCCAGACTGTGGCAGGGCTTAACCCGGGATGTGCACTGGCCAGGAGCCCAGCGCACATTCCATGTTAGTCCTGCCATGGTCCAGGGTAACATCTGCTCCCGCCCATGGTGAACATCTGGTGAGGGAGGAGCAGATGTGACACTCAGGCCATTGTCACGCTGGGGTAGGCGTGACTCCGGACCAGGGTTTCATGTTTGAAAATACCCTATGACTATCCATTTCTCCAGCCCCCCAATATCTCTATATCCTAAAGTGAGGGTTACATTTTGCCCTACTAATCTACTGCCCTCCTTGGCAGTGAAATTTAAATAAGGTACTTTCCTCTAATCAACATGGAAATCTTGTACCTAAAATCAGTAACAAAATCTTGAAACTGTTTAGGTGGTCGTCTAAGCTTTGTTGTTCTCCTAGGCAATGGTATCATGGTGACTTGTGGAGTTTCAGTCCCTAATTCACTCATGTTCACTTCCTTCCATTGCCAATGGGATTCTTCCATATTGACATCCCAGTCTGAAGTATTTGAATCTGTACAACGGTTGTTTGATACTTGCTACAGAATATATGATGTGTAATCAGTTGAGCTTGGTGTTTGAGAACCACCAGATGATGATGTCAATAAGCTGTCCCAACTAGGCAAAAACTCTCTTGCTTCTGGGTTGAAATCTTAATCCAATGCACCCTCTAATGTTGTCCCATCATCTGTTTTCAGAGAGGTATCTCCAGAACTTAGATCTAACACGCTGTTTAAATCTTCATCCTCACTCACCAAAAGAAATCCACACAGCCGTAACATGTCCCTATGGAGAGTTCTTTCTGGACCATCCCCAGTTTCTGATCTCACTACATACACAGGCAGGTCATTGGACATCTACTTAACTACAATGTGGACTTGTGGTTCCCATCTATCAGAGAATTTATACTTTCCATGTAAGCTCAAAGTGTGTACTAAGACATGATCTCCTTCCGAGATGTGCTACACCATGATCTGCGCATCCCACATTCTTTTGTTGGCCACTTGGCTTTTAGATGTCTCTTGCGCAGCTAACTCATAGGCAGGTTTTAACCTATGTTTTAGATCACAAGTATACTGTTGATGGCTGCTTTTAGTGATGTCAGGTAGTTTTATACCACAGCACATATTGATAGCTGTCTAGAAGTGGCTGTCTACCAAACATTAAAAAATAGGGTGATTCTCAGGTGCTATCATTTTGAGTACAATTATAGGCATGCACAAGTAGTCTGAAATATTTTTGCCACTTGTGCATCCCCCTCCCCCCGTGGAATCTCCTGCCCCACGTCTCCCCAGCGCAGGTTAGAAATTCTGTGCTGGGCTAAGCGGGCAGGAGATTCGGCGGGGGGAGGGGGATTTTGTGGGAATTCTGCAAATTGCAGACCCATGGGAGAGTCGGGGCCCTGAGCATACCCTACTAAAGACCAGTCAACAAAGACCATTGCTAGCATTTAATGGGAGAACTTTATTAGTTACTATGGGGTTTCTCAATGAATTCATAACAATCAAGGAGTCAGTTTTGAGTTGGATCTTACAAGAGAACTATGCAATCCATATGGAACCAAATCTAGGACTACTCCTTTTCATCCAAGGAGAAATCCAGTGGAGTGATTTAATAGGACACTACTCTCCATGTTGGGAACTTTAGAAGATCGGAAAAAATCCCCCTCCCCCCGCCGAATCTCCTGCCCGCTTAGCCCAGCACAGAATTTCTAACCTGCACTGGGGAGACGTGGGGCAGGAGATTCCACGGGGGGAGGGGGATGAAAAAATCCTTGGGGCTTCCCCTCCCCAGCCTCCGCTGGCTGCCAGGGGCTACCTCCCAGTTTAGAAATTAAAATTAAATTAGCAGTGATGGCCAGCCACTCTGCTCAGCACACTCGTCCCCACCTGGCTCCAGGGCCTCTTCCTGGCCCCTCCCAATGGGGCCTTTCAGGGCAACACAGCCAGATGTGGCAGCTAGCAGAGGCTGGAGAGGTGAAGCCCCTACCCTTCACAGCCTGGGGGAAAGATTTGCCAGTGTGGGGGGGGGGAGGCAAGCCCTGGCTGCCCGTCCTCCCCCGCCCCCCCCCCGCATGGTAAATCAGCGTGGCGAGGTGCAGAATCGGTCCCTGAGCTCCACAGATATTTTTTTAAAATTCCGCGGGAGAATCGGGGCCATGGGTATGCTTGAGCATACTTGGTGAAACAATCTGTGACTACAAGGATATTCCTGGTATCCTTATTATCTGACTCCACTGTTAGAAAATCTAGGCATAAAAGTTCCATCCAAGCATAGACCTTGATATTTACTAAGGGAGCTGCTCTTTCCATTCTTGCTTTACGTTGAATGCACCTCTCACAAGTCTGGCATTTTCTAAAAACATCTGCAAACATTCTCAGCCAGTAGAATCCATTCCTGGCGAGGTCTAAGGTACGTTTGATACCTCATCGTGCATTCCCTGTAGACCATGAGCTCTATGAGTGTGTGGAATCACAAGTTGATCAACAATTTCATCTTTTCTCTGGACTCGCTGGTACAATGTTCCAGCCTTCAGATACAACTGTGGCCATTCCTTTAATAATAACAGAATTTCTGAAGACATCCTCTTCTCTCCCCTACTAGGACAGTGGCCAGTTTCCAACAACTTGATGATCGGCAACAGAGATGGGTCTCATATTTGAAGTTACCTCCAATCTGATGGGTTTAACTCTGGCAAACTGGGAGTTCCCAGTAATACAAAAGGGTCCTCAAATTCCTCAGGGGTTGCATCCCCAGTACAAGCTCAAGTCTCTATTGGTGCCTGCACATCACAATGTATATCTTATTCAGGACCAGTGGTAGCTTGTGTTAAAATGTGTACAATTTTTGACTGGCAGATAGCATCGCACCAGGTAATTAGGCCTAATTCTTCTGCATCAGGCCTAGTACGTGATATCAGTTCGCATACTCTTTCCAAGAATTTCATTGTATCTCTTTCCTCTGCCAGGGTTGCATGGGGCCAAGGTGACAACCCATCAGCATCACTGTTTAATTTTCCAGCTTTATAACTAATGTCAAAGTCATAAGCAGACAAAGCTGCTAACCACCTGGGCGAAGTGGCATCTGGTTTTGCTGTAGTTAAGATATAGGTGAGAGGGTTATTATCTGTAACCACTCTGAATTTTGCACTATAAATCATGAAATGTATCTACTATGGCTTATCGAAGAGCCAGAAACTCCAGCTTATGAAATGGATATCTCCTCTCGCCGGGACTTAACCCCCTACTTGCATAAGCTATGGAAGGCAGCTTTCCGCCTTGGTACAACGCTGCTCCAAGACTGGTAAGACTATCATCAGTATGCAACACATATGGCAATTTTCAATCTGCAAATCCTAATACTGGAGCTATGTCAGGGTTTGGGGCCAGCCCCACCCGCGGGGTTCCCTCCAGCATTAGGTCTCCACCCCCCCCCCCGAAAATTCCTTCCCCTGCAGTGAGCCACGCTGGCGCAACACCACAAGTTCCGGGGGCAACCCAGGCCCAACAACATGTTACCACGGCAACCCCCCAACAAAATGGTGACACGGGGTCATCCCCCACCGGAACACAGAATGCGGGGGTGGAGTTACCAGCGCAGCGCTGTTCAGCACACCTTCAGGTACGGCGGGGGAGGAGGGGGTATGGCAGACGCTTGAAAAGCCGGCGCTGCTGAACACACAGCACTGGTGATAGACTGGCCCCTTGCTGTGTGCTGCTCTTGGAGTGCTCCTACCCTTCTGTTGCTGCCTCTTTCCTCCCCTCCTTCTATTAGCTCTGTGCAATTCTGGTGCTGCGTCTGCTGTGTGCAACGGTGTGAAAGGTGAGTGTTTGAGCCCATGTCCTGTGTTCCCTGGGTGAGTGAGTGGAAGGCATGTGCGTGGGTATGAGCCCTTTTCCCCTTCCGAGGGGGGACACCTCCGGGAGTGGAAGTCCGGCTGTGATCTCTGTCCTCGTCTTCACTGTCGGGGTCCCCTTTGCCTCGCACATCTCACTACCTGCACGCTCTTTCCTTAACCTTGTGACTTTGGTTTGTAGCGGGTGCCTGGTGTGGGATATAGGGGAAAGATGCAGTACAGTCCACTCAGTGCCCTATGATGATAGAGGTCTAGGCTTCCACTGCCAGTTGGGCCACAACTCTACCCTGAGGGGCACTTTTAGCTCTATTGTGGATTTGCTGCCTCCCCAAGTATCCCCGTGATTTAATGTCAGCCAAAGGGCTGGCTGCCTGGCGTACCCTCTGGCCGCTTTTAGATGAGCGGCGGTCCGTTTTGCGTCGGCGGCGCGCATATTTTGAAACTTCCTCCTGGTCTAATTAAACGAGATGGAAGTGGCTTAATATGCGCATATTACGGCGGAGGCACATTTTTTAAGTGCGCAAATTAAATACCTCGATTATGAGGTATTTAATTCACACACTTAAAAAATGCGCCTCCGCCGTAATATGCGCATATTAAACCACTTCCTTCTCGCCTAATTAGACCAGGCGGAAGTTTCAAAATATGCACGCCGCCGACGCGAAACGGACCGCTGCTCGTCTAAAAGCGGCCTCTCTCTCTCTCGTTCCCCCCCCACACACACAAACTAACAAGCTGTTATGAGTTTTTCCTTAAGAGTTTCAAATGCAACTTGGCATTCTTCTGTTCATTGATTGAGAGGAGAACCTACCTTTCCTGCCCCTAGTGTTCTTTTCTGCAAGAAGTGCAGTTAGCTGTCTAGCCAATTATTCATACCATTTTACACACTTTGTATAAAACCCAGAGAAACCTAGAAAGGACTTAAGCTCTGTGATGGTTTGTAGGGATGGGCGAACGCGGTTCGGAAGTTCGGAGTTCGGACCGAACTCAAATAGTTCGGTCGACCGAACCGAACGTTCGAACTGAACTCGAATTCAGAAGTTCGGAGTTCGAACCGAACTTGAATAGTTCGGTCAACCGAACCAAACGTTCGAACCGAAATCGAATTCGAACGTTCAGTTCGGATGCGTTCGGTGAGTTCGGAATTGAATTTCCATTGGTTTCAATGGAAAACACATTATCGACTGTAACTTTTTTGTTTTTTAAGCTATGTGGCTGAAGTTTGGGGTGCCTCTACCTCCAATAGAATGCATTATGTGCACCACATTTCAAAACAATTGGATAAAGTAATCCGATTTTAGAAGCAGTTGAATTATTGTATTTTGCAATATTCTACATATACATTCTTAGCTGTAACTTCTTTTCCTCACATCTAATGTAGGTGAAAATTGTTCAGTTTATACCCCTTCCCATATTAACTATCTTTGCCAAATTTCAGAAGGATTGGAAAAAAGGTCTTGGTGGTATAAGCAATTAACATATAAATGTAGTGCCAGGTACACTGCTGGCGCTATATAAATGTTTGTTAATAATAATAATAATAATAATAATAAATGTATGTCTGACTATAACATCTTTGTAGTCCAACCAGTGTACATGAAATTTGGCAGGACTATATATTTCACTTTCATTATCATCTCTGCTAAATATCAGAAAGATATTATAAAGGGTCCCAATTTTATATGCCTGTACAACATATATAGAGAAGGGGCCTATGCCTGGGATTCTCTTATGTCACTGTGGTATAAGATCAGTTTGTGATGCAAATTGGCCAACAGAAATGTCAACCAAATATCCTCATTCTGTGCTGGGACCATCCCAACATATCTCCCCCACTTGTTTCTGGGAAGTCAGAAGCATCTGTTTAGGAAAGAGTCAATAGAAATTCTCTTATGTCCTCTGTCTCAGTGCTGCAGGATGTGATTGATAGTTGGCCAGCCTGGATGTGTTTAAACTATGTCTCCTGACTGCTGGGATGCTATCTCAGAAGTCCCAGTTATGTTGCTTATGCCCGCCACAGGGCCGCCCCCTATGCCCACCTCGAAACCACTACCAATTGGTCCTGTAAAGCTAGAAGCTTGCAGTAATGTGTTTGGCCATTGAATGTGTCTGTCAGTCTTTGGGGTTGCTCCACATCCTTCCTCCTACAGTCTCTCTCCCCCTGCCATGCAGGGTGCCTGCCTCTGACTGGCACTGAATATGCTGATATTCATCTGAATAATGATCTTCACAGGGACAACATCAATTGCTTATATAATTGGGTCTCTTTATAAAAATCTCCTGTACATTTTCTGAAATGGCAGGAAAGGTATTTGATACATTCCTGTCAAATATCCTGTAAACAGAATGGAATATCAAAATGTAACAGCTGGAAATGTATTTTCAGGTTAATGTCTTATACCCTTGGGACCCTTTAACCACTCTTTCCTAAAATTGGAAGAAATATTAAGCATATGGAGGTATGTAATAAGCACAAGTTTCATGAACATTGGATGCAAGATAAAGAAGTTGTAGCCATTAATGTGTATGGAGCTTTTCTTAAAATCACAACATTCAATTGCTTCTGAAATCTGTTTCCTTTATCTAATCGTTCCGAATTTTGGTATATGTGCCCTCCATTGGGGGTACAATCTCCCTAAATTTCATCAAAAAGTAATAAGAAACAAAAATGTTATGGCCAGAAATATGTTTTTTAGTTTTTTCCTTTTATTGCAAAAACCAAATGTCATTTTCAGTTCCCGATTGCACCAAACTAAAGACCGAGCCGATCCTGACTGAATCAAATACCGAATCTGAACTCAAAATTCGACCCGAACCACCGAACGGCCAAACATCCGAACTGACGAACCGAACACAGCCGAACCGAATGGGCGAACTGAACGGACAAAACGAACGCAGCCGAAACGAACGGCCGAACCCGAACTGCAATCTGTTCACCCATCCCTAATGGTCTGTGGTCTAGGACAATCCTTGATAGCTGAAATCTTTTCTGGGTCAGGGCTAATACCTTCCTTAGAAATGACATGGCCCAAATATTTAGCTGAGGTTTGGAAGAATTTGCATTTAGAGGGTGACAGCTTGAGCCCTCTATAACAAGCCTTTGTAAAAACAGCCATAATCCTTTCTTCATGTTCCTCCAACGTTTGGAAAAAATAATATCATCTAAAAAAGAGATTGCCTCTTGCAGATTAATTCCAGTCATAATTGTCTTCATCAAATGCTGAAAAGTAGCTGGAGCATTGGTTTTGGGGCATCATGAGGAACTGCTAAGTTACCTAGCAGTGTGGTAAAGCAGTCTTGGGTCTATCTTGTTCCTCTAGTTCCACTTGGTAATATCCACTTTTAAGATTGACAGTAGAGAACCATTCAGCTCCTGACAGCAATGAAAATGTCTCCTCCATTCTAGGAAGGGCGCAGGCATCCTTCGGAGTTATATTATTTAGTTTTCGATAGTCCACTACTATCCTAAGAGTTCCATTTTTCTTTCTCACTAAGACAACTGGTGAAGCATATGGTGAAGCTTTCTCACTAAGGCAACTGGTGAATCTTGTTCAGTGACCCCCATGATTAATAGTTCGATTAGATACCTAGGTAGATCTTCGAAATCAGAGAGGGATAGGGATACTGGCCTGGTTCTTTCTTTAAATGGCATATTATCAGGTAAATGAATGGCATGAGACTCCTGACACATGTTCTAAATCAAGTTCATGCTTTGAAAAGGCTTCACCCACTTCTTTGAAAATCCTCTGTTGTAGTCTGGTACAAAGTTCAAGATCAATGGGGGAATCACCAAAATCTTTTTTTTTTTTTTTTTTTTAAAAGGTTCATCACACTTCTCTATTAATGCTTCCAGCATTGGTCTAACCCAATCAATCACTTCCCCTTTAGCTAGTATGCATCTCCTGGGCAGAGTAATGTCATGAACACTTGCATTAGTGAGCTCAACCGCCTCCCTCTGCCTGGACGTGGAACCATCAAATACTCCCTGTGATTTGTTTGTGGACTTTTTTGCTAATAAAATAGCTCAAATTCACCATTGTTTTGATGCAACTTTTTTAGCAGAGAATGGGTCTGAGGTAGTAGAAGCCCTGTCTGGTCCTGTTTTGTGGGATGAGTTTCGGACGGTGTTACCCTCAGATGCGGGGGATGCTCTTGGGACTGTTCGAGCCACCAATTCTGAATTAGATCCATGCCCATCCTGGCTGGTTAAGGCTAGTCGGGAGACATTGGGGCCATTGCTGGCGGGGATAATCAACACCTCCCTTGGGGATGGCAGGGTGCCGGGCTGTCTCAAGGAGGCGGTGATGCGGCCCCTGCTCAAGAAGCCATCTTTTGACATTGATGTCCTTGCCATTTATTGTTCAGTCTCTAACCTTCCCTTTTTAGGGAAGGTTATTGAATGGGTGGTGGCTGAGCAGCTTCAGGGGCATTTGGACCGGACTAATTGTCTCGTTCCCTCGCAGTCAGGCTTTCGTCCGGATTATGGCACGGAGCCTGCACTTGTGGCCTTCGCCGACTACCTCTCCCGTGTGTTCGATCCTGTTGATCTTGTTAGATCTCTGCTGCATTTGATACCATTGATCATGAGTTGTTGGTGACTCGCCTGTGGAACCAGGCAGGGATTGGTGGGACTGTTCTTGAATGGTTCCACTTATTCCTGGCCGGGAGAACCCAGTGTGTGGTGCTGGGGGAGTTTTCATCTTTCCTCCCGGGGCCTCACATGTGGAGTACTGCAGGGTTACATCCTCTCCTCTCTCCTGTTCAATGTGTACATGCAGCGTTTGGGAGAGGTTGTTAGGAAGTGAGTTGCCATCAATATGCTGATGACACCCAGCTATATCTTTCATTTTCCTCTGACTCATGTCATGCAGTCTTGGTGCTTACCTTGTGTTTGTCTGCCGTATGGGATTGGATGTGGGTGAGCTGCTTGAAACTAAATCCTGACAAGAGGGAGGTGATGGTTGTGGAGAAGGCTGGGGTGTGTGTGGCCCCCATCATTGATGGGGTCCGCCCCTCCCAGTTTCTCAGGTCTGGAGTCTGGGGGTGCTCCTGGACCCACAGCTCCGCCTAGATGTTCAGCTCTTTTGGCTGTGCCAAAAGAAACATTTTGCCAGCTACATCTGGTGCATTGGCTTAAGCCGTATGTCTCAGACTCGGATGTGGCCACAGTCATCCATGCTTTTATTACCTCAAGACTGGACTACTGCAATGCGCTCTATGTGGGGCTACCTTTGGCACTGGTTCAGAAACTGCAGCTGGTGCAGAATGCAGCAGCCCATCACTTAACGGGGACAGGCTGACGTGAGGTGCTTCACTCTCTGCACTGGCTGCTGGTAGGTTTCCAGGCTCAATTCAAGATGTTGGTGCTGACCTTTAAAGCCCTAAATGGCTTGGTCCCCACCTACCTGCAGGACTGCCTCACACTCCGGGACCTGGAGCAGCCCCTGCGGTTGGCTGGGGGTGCCCTCCTCAGGGTTCCCTGGGTTTCTACTATGACGAGGGCGTTCTCCGTGGTTGTGCCACGGCTGTGGCACTCCCTCCCATTGGAGATCCATTTGGCTGCTGATCTCCCCTCTTTCCGCAGACAATGTAAGATCTGGCTGCTCCGCCAGGTCCTTCCCGAAGGAGATGGGGTGGGTGGGTTGGATTGGGGGGTGGGGTTTTATATTATTTTAACTGAAATTAATAGGGTTTATTTTAATGTTTTAATGCTTTAAATGTTTGAATATATTGTGAGCTGCCCCAAGATGCCTGAGGCAGGAGGGGGCGGCATATAAATTATAAAAATAAATAAATAAATTAAATAAACACGAATTTGACTTCAGGAGGCTGTAGTAACTTTAACAAATTGTGGTTTAACTAGTATTCCAGCAGGTAAGCCTCCATGCTGGGGCTAGTTTATCCTAGTAGTTATCATTACTTCAATTTCTTCATCCATAGGTGTCATTTTCACTTGCTCCACTACCTCTTTTATTTCTCTGGGACCAACAGTAATCAGAGCCACTTTGGCCACTCTAATAGCTCTTTCACATAATCTTCTCTTTGCACAATATTCATCATAGACTGTGACCCAGTCGGTACCTAACTGCAAGTTTCTCGGGAACTGTGGTCCTGCTATTTGCTGGAACCTTCTACCAGGTGGCCCAGAACATTCATCCCCACAATTACTGGCACTGGTGCTTCAGGCTCTTGATCAGGACAAACAAAAGCAAAATGTTGTGAACTTGGTCGCTCCCACAGTGAGTGCTCCCCATTAAATCTCATGGACACTACTACATAATTGATGTATGGAACTTCCTACCCACCTGCTCCTTTAATTTGGAGTACCTTGTGCAAAGGCTGTAGTGGGATAGGAGGTAAGTACTGCTGATAAAACCCCTCTGTTATAAAAGTAACTTGAGAACCTGTATCAGTAAGATATTGGCACTTTACTCCTTCAATATACATTGGTGTATAACAAGGGTTTCCTTTAAGCTCCTTTAATGCTTGATCCACCTCATGTTCAGATGGCCTACTAATTATAGTCCTCTTCTGGATCATCACCTGTTTTACACTTTCTTTCTTAGTTTCACTTCTAGAAACTAACTTCTTTTGCACCAACTCTGGATTGGAGAGAGAAGTTCATTTAGCTTGGGAATGCCCATCCTGTCCATACCTATAGCAAAAATATCATCTCCTGCACTTCTGGTTTTCTGGAGCCTTAGCAGTATGAGACTGCAATATTCCATTTCCTAGAAGAGAATTGTTCCCTTTAATGTTCCCTCCTACTTGACTATCCTTCAGTTTGGTCAGGGCATTTTCAAGGTGAACTACTCTGTTACTCAAGGAAGTGAAACTTCCTTCTTTTTCCTTGTCATCTTGCTCACTTGATTTAGCTTCCATCAAATGACAGAAGTTGTTGCAACCCTTTGTGGTTTGCCTACCTAATTGGTTTGCCTTTCTGCACTCTTTAGCTTCATTTTCTCTTTCAAGAGAATGTACACGTACAGCAGCTGTGAGTAAGATATGGAAGTTCTTTCCCCATATATGTAGTCTCAGATTAATTTACCTAATAAGGGATCATCCCAGCACCCTCTGACAAATTGCTTTATTAAGGGCAGGTCAGTCTTGTCCTGCAGATATCCACCTTTCTCCATTGCTTGCCTCCAACCACAAGTCAGTCTATGTAAATACTCAGAAGGTTTTTCTTCCCTCATTTGTAGTGTCTCCAGGAATTGCAGGTACAAATAATCTGCAATGGCACTACACCCATATGTTTTCTCCAGTTCACCTGAACAATCCTGTGCTGCGGCAGCATTTCCTTCAAAAAGCCACATTGAGAGCAGGGGGTAATAGGGGGGAAATGCAAATTAATGGAGAACCTATGTCAGATATTTCAGGGGCTTTTGTAAGCCCTCGGGCAGGGACTGTGTCTATCTTATTCTTTGTAAAGCACCAGGTACATTGCTCATGCTATATAAATGCTTATAATAATAATAATAATAATTAATAACTGTTGAACTTGCAACCTCCAGGTATCAAAATCTACTTCTCCAATGGCTTTGGGTAGATTCCCAGATAAACACCTCAACTTATATGAAGCATAGCTGCCAACAACCTCTGATCCCAATGACTTTACTACATATTCTACAACCAGTCTGCCTACTGAATCAGGATTTGTATGGTTGTAGCAGAGGAAGAGATGGAATATTTTGACATCCTGGGGAGTCTCTTTCATTGCAAAGGTTTTGTCAGTACTCATATGATAAGCTTCCCCTTCTAACATCTCTCTAGCATTTAATACATTTGTGGTCCGGCTAATATTTCTTTTAGATGTGCTATAATGCCTATGGTGGGTTTTGATAGGAGTTACCACCCATTGACCATCTAACTTAAACATATTACATGCCTTTGCCAGTAACT
This sequence comes from Sphenodon punctatus, assembly GCA_003113815.1. Lineage (NCBI taxonomy): Eukaryota > Metazoa > Chordata > Lepidosauria > Sphenodontia > Sphenodontidae > Sphenodon > Sphenodon punctatus. The sequence continues at coordinate 7,179,183 of QEPC01003743.1, read as the reverse complement.
GACCTGAGGATTTATCTTCAAATTCACACAAGACCATTCCCACATCGTCAGTAACAATTCTCCTAGCCGTAGGCCCTTTTCTAACAGATTCGAGAGCATGGGGGGATGGGCGGGTGGCGCGGTGGGTGGGCAGTGCATCAAGGTGCATTCCCCCACAGACCTCCACCCACCTCCATGTATGGAGCATCAGGCATTGACACCTGTTGCTCCATGTGTGGGTGATGGGTGGAGGTGGGTGGACGCGGGAGCGCGCACGCACCCCCTCACCACCCGCGGCATTGCCACGGGAGCCCACAGATCCCCCCTGCACCTGCCATAGCATTTACATGGGCGACCCCCACCGCCTCCACATACACGTGTGTGGGGTGAGGGGTGAACATCCATGTGAAAACAGCCTTAGTAACAACTCCATCATTACTTAGGGAACACTCCAGTTCCAGGCAAGATACACATTACAAAATCCCACTTAAATTGCAGAGTGGCAATTATAAAAGGCAATGAATAGAGTAACTATAACTAACAACATAAGTCATATAAATCTTCAACTGCAAGGTGGTGCTGTCCCTCTTCGGGCACCAAACATTTTTTCTAACCCCTAGCCCCTAAGTGTTTGTTAAATGACCAGCACTAGGAGGGTGGTGCGCTAGACAGCCAGGGAAAAGGACACAAAAACCCACTCTGATGTAATTTGGAATAATAGGGTTCAGTCTTGGATTGACAGCATGATTCTACCCTGCAGTTTACCACCTTTAGCATTTATACCAAAATTATACCAAAACATCATGCAATAAATCTCAGACACAAGTCTATCAGCCCTTTCTTTTAAACCCTACATTGACTCTGTTGCTAAATCCTGTTGCTTCTCCCTCCATAACATTGCTAAGATTCGCCCTTTTCTCTCTGTCTCATCTGCCAAAACTCTTGTTCATGCTCTGGTCATCTCTCGCCTCGATTACTGTAACCTCCTTCTCACTGGCCTTCCCCAGTCTCACCTTTCTCCCCTCATCTCTGTCCAAAACTCTGCTGCCAGGGTCATCTACCTCGCCAGTCGCTTCGACCATGTGCAGCCCCTCCTCTCTTCGCTTCACTGGCTTCCCCTTCCTGAACGAATCCTGCACAAGCTCCTAGTCTTCACCTATAAAGCTCTTCACAACCTTGCTCCCCCCTACCTCTCTGCACTTATCGCCCTCCATACTCCAGCCCGTGCACTTCGCTCCTCCTCTGTCCCTTCTCTCACCCTTCCACGCCTTCCCTGCTCCCCTAAGCGCCTTCGTCCCTTCTCACTTGCTGCCCCCCATGCCTGGAACTCCCTCCCTGTCCACATCCGCCTTGCCCCCTCCCTTCATACCTTCAAATCTCTCCTTAAAACTCACCTCTTTCGCTCTGCTCTGTCTGACTCTTTATCCTGCTGAGCCACTATTCCTATACCTACGATCGGTTTACCCTTATCCTTGCAACATGGACCTGCCTGCTGTCATTCTCATCGTAACCAAGCCAAGTACGTGCACTTGAGACCTCGCATCTTCATGAATGTTAGACCCCTTGTCTCTCCCTCTGTTCCCCTTCCTAAGTCTCTCCCCCAGCTCCTGTCTCTCAGATTGTAAGCCCTAGGGGCAGGGACCGTGTCTATTTTATTACTTTGTAAAGTGCCAGGTACACTGCTGGCGCTATATAAATGTTTGTTAATAATAATAATAATAATAATAATAATAATAAGGGAACATTTAAACTAGTTCAGAATTTTATGTTTTTGATGTGAAGTATTAAATATAACTAGGACTGAAACTCCTTTCGATGTTCTTGCCAGTTCTCAGCAAGAAGGGGGGTGTTTCCCGTCTTGCCCGAGATGAGACAGACAGAGAAACCCACCCACCCCCCTTCTCACTGAGAGCTGGTGAGAACTCGAGGAGGACGGGCGGGGGTTGTAGTCACAGGTGGAGAGACCGACAGGTAGACCTGAGGTGAGCAGGGGGCAAAGACAACCCCCCTGAGCACCTCCAGCACCCACGCAGCCTCCCCACCGGGGAGGGAAAGTTTGGGTGCACGGTTGGGGGCCTAGTGGGGGGGTCAGGCAGGGTTTACTTACCATCCAGGGTCTGTCCCGGGGGGCACCCCCTGCTCTGCTCCACGCTGCTGCTGGGCTGCTTCCTGGCTCTTCTTTTTAAAAGGAAAACCCCCAGAGCTTGAGCATGCACAGAGTGCTGCTCAGCGCTGGGTGCCCTCTTCAAAGATGGCGCCTGCAGGATCAAGCAGCTCTTTTGCACGTGGTCAGCTCTTGTGGGTGCCATCATTGCATTCCAGTTCAGAGGGCAGAGAAGTGTCCATGAAGAGTCCTGTTGCACTGGTCTTCTCCTGTTTGGTATTTCTGAAACACTAAAGCATAGGCTTGTGAATCAATCCTCCAGGCCAATCTCTTGAGCTTCCTGAGGTAAAGCCTTCTGTCTGACTGGCAAAGGTGAGCAATCCCCAAAGGGAGGGGCTAAATTTACTCCACAGAATTGTGCCTTTTCTTCATAATATGGAGAACCCAGTCATGTCTATGACTACCCATTTCTCCAGCCCCATCTAGTCGAGAAACCAATATCACTATATCCTAAAGGGAGGGTTACACAAGTACTATTTATTTGGGGGGTGCGGTGGGCGAATTAGCTGGTGGTTTGGCGGCTATTTGCTTGTATCTGGGCCTCCAGCAGCAGAACAGTGGTAGCAGAAGGAATCTCCATTCTGTCCCTTCACTGACCCTAGCAACAGCACAGTCCAAGAGGCTTCAAGAAAAGGTGAGCAGAGCACCATCCAAATGTCAATTCAACATCCAATGCCTCATGGCCACTGAAATTTTTTAAAAGGGGAATTATTTTTGCTTTAAGGTTCAGGCCTCCTAGCACCCATATAGAATATTTCTTCCTACCAACAAGCCTCCATAGTTAATAAAAGAAAAAGAGGTCGGAGAAAGGTTGGATGAATAGGCAATTAGTGTGAAAACTCATGAGCAATATGGAAAATGTGTTTGGGAGCACACAATTATTTTTCCCCCCTTTTGTCTATTTATTTTATCTCTATGAATTATTTTTTTTTAAAATGTATGTCTGGTTTAGGCAAAACCCATTTGTCTTTCAAGATATGTTCATTCTTTGCTTATAGTGCTATAAATATTGGGGTAATAATGGCAGCATTGGAATCCAGTCAAATGAGTGCAATCCAAATTAATGGGCAAGCGAGAGCGGAGTCTTTTCATTTACAGACTGCATGATCAGACCACATTAAAATCAGCGAGATGAAGCCCACTCTGTTTACAGACCATAGGTTATTATTGAGTTCCGAACCTTTCCATTTAGAAGCGTTAAGCCTCCACTGTACAGTGGCACACCATTAATTGGCCATTTGGATTCTAATGACTGTTGTGTGGGGAGAAAGGGGTTGAGAATCCTGAAACTAGAGCCCTCCCTTTAAATGTATTCATTTCATTTAAAATCATTTAAAAAAAAAAAAAAAATCACCAGTTATTTAAAAGTTAAATACAAGGCTCTGCATCAGATGTTATGATAATTTCACATTTAGATTTTAAATTACCTCCTTTCACTTAGAGATGCCAATTCCACTCGTTTGCCCACAACATCATTTACATAGGTAAAAAATTGTTTCCCTCTCTTATGTGCAGAGCCTGGTTTCTCTAATCCTCGCAGACAGGGAGGAATAAAAGGCTTTCTTTATACCACCAATTTTTGCTTCCTTCCCCCCCGCCACACACATTGGCACTTGTCAATATTCCTTACCACACACATTGGGCAAATATTCTGGGACACATAACAGCTTCAGATGTTTTCTACCACTTTTATGTGGCTGCACTATACATGCATACATATTAATTAATGGGAAGACAAGAGTGCTTTGAGTCTACTAGCCCACATATGGTAACTCAACCCAATGGGTTAATACATCAGTTCCATGAACTGTTAGTATTTGTAACCAGGATTACAAACATTTTTTATAGAGGAGAGAATGTGTTCTTGTGCTGTTTAGAAAAAAAAAAATGCCATACAACTGAAGCAGTTGTGCAAACATGCAACAGTACTTTAGCGCTTTTCTGTTAGAAGGAATGAAGTATATTTTTAGCGTACATTCCTGCATTATTTTAGAAATGGGTCTGAAGCAAAACCTTTCTCAGACAGCCTCAAACATTAGTATGCTTTGGCTGTAAATGTGACACTTGTAACGCTGACCATTCCCTAATCACTTTGAAAAAAATATGGCAAACCTGTATTGCTTGCCATCACATTTCTTATTACGCAGCTGCTATACACAGACAGCCAGAAGTCAGTCACACCCACCTGCAGACGTTTCCTTGTCACACTCAATTAGACTGACCACTAATAAATAAGAGACCATTGAGAATTGTGTCAGTACTTCAGTTTTTGAATCTGACAATCTCTCCCAAAGAGCCCTAGGTGTTTGCCCTAGTGTCCTGGCTAAAGTCTAATTTGGGTTACTCCATTCTACCTACCTAAATCTCCCAGCAGTTATAATTGGTTCCTGCATGCTTCTCTTCTTGTCATAGTCTCTAAATCAGACATGGCCTTTTAGTGCAAGGCCTAACAGGGGAAGAAAAAAAAATGATGTCCTACTTTACTGAGATGACTCTATTCTGCATGCAACTCAGATTTAATTTGGGAGGTTACTGAAAATTATTCCCTCTCACACTCCACGACACGCACATTTTCTGAGATCCTACAATCCCTGGACTTGGTTCTGGATAAATAGAGATTAACCATTGGAACTTACGTCAGTACCTAATTGCTCACTTTTACCATACAGTACTGCCAAGATGAGCACTAGAAAGATTTGTTTAATTAAACAATGGTGTTTTTTTTGGTATGGGAATGGCAGTAACTAAATTAGTTAATGACTATAGCATGTTACTGCCATTCCCATACCAAAAAAACCACCAAGTGACAACATCCTTGAGAGGAAACAAATGAAGTGCTATTGTTATCGTTATTTTACACATGGAGAGACTGGGGGGTGGGAGGGAAACAGACATAACGCAAACTCCATTTTAACACCACTTTAACATTTCTCATGCATGTTGCAGAGCTGCATAGGGCACCAATACAGCCCTGCAACATACATAAGAAATGTTAAAGCGGTGTTAAAGTGGAGTGAGTGTTATGCTGTCTTCACCCTGAGGAAGATCATGACTGCAGAGGCAGCTTGGTCCTCCATGCTAATTGTTCATATTGAGTGATACCCTAGAGGCCAGAGGTCTTACTGGCAGCTCAGGAAATGTGGTAGGCTGACAGCTTGAGGAGAGTTTGTTAGCGCTACAGCACCAATGAAACAGCCATTTTGGTTCCTAATCCTTCCCAACCAAGGAATGGGCTCTGCTTTCCTGCCCCAAAGCAGAGGAAACCAAGATTGTGAGACTCAAGCATCAGGAGCATTGTGGATATAAACAGATTTCAGGGACACTCCAACAAATATTAATTTAGTATGATTTGACTTATGTTTTCAAAGCTACCTCTGCAACAAAAGTGAGTAGAAGAGGAAGGGAGCATGACACTAACAGTATCATCGCCAAAGCAAGTTCAGTGTCCATGGATTTCATGAACACCAAGGAGCAGCTCTGACTAGGATGTTGTGGAAGTAGTGCTGTGTGAAGCTTACAATTAGGCATTGTTTGCCCCAGATGTGAATAAAATGTCTTCAGCATGCAAAATAATATCTCTGTATGCAAAATAAAACTCTGTAAGGAGTTTTGTTATTCTATAGAATGAAGTGCACTTTATAAATATGAAGGTGGGGTCGCTGGCATTTCAGTCTCTCTGATTATCTTTTCAAAAATGTTTACCCCCTCCCACCTTGTTCTATCCACTCCCACCCATTCCAGACCCCTTTATGTATACCTACTCTGCATTTGCTCAGTTTCTATATTTCTACTGGCTATGCTACATGCCTGAAGAACAGCCCTGTGTGACCTGAAAGCTTGCTTATTTCCACCACCAACAGTTGGTCCAATAAAAGAGATCATTCACACCACTTTGTCTCAAGATATTTGGCTTAAGACAGGGGTTCCCAAGCTTTCAGTCTGCTTAAACTCATTTCCAGTCAAATATAATTCTGTGACCCAGACAGAAACAAAGACATGTGAAATATTACAAATATCAGTCAAGATCATGACCTCATGCATGGATGGTGCAACCCCATTTAAGGTTTTGACTCCTTGGGTGTTTACACACACATTTTTCCTGCATGTTTGCTGTTACAGCCTGAACTTTCTGTGTGTCTAAATCACTCACACAGACCTTGAACATCTGGCTCTTTGAACTTCTGCATGAAACTTCTCCCAGAACTTTTGTGTGTAAAAAGTTCTCCTGATAAACTGCTTTGCTCCAGACAGCTGTGGTCACTTGGTTTCCATGGCGGCCTGTCACATCTACAGCTCTGGCTACCTTAGGCTGCCTCAGGGCAGTGTGTGTGTGTGTGTGTGTGTGTGAAAAATGCATCTTGAACTTACTTGTGGATTTGTAAAGCCACAATATTGAAGGTGTGTGTAAAAATGCCCATAGTTTGGGGACATCTGCCAAGATATACTCTTTTTTAAAGGGGAGAGAGGAAGCTCCACAGAGCAGAGAGAAATCCACTCACTCAACCCCTTTCTTTTGAGTGGATCTCTATACTAACATACATCTCTTTAAAATAGCTAGGGTTACTGCCTCATGGTTTTCAATCAAAATCAAATCAAATTTTATTTATGGCCATAGGCCAAAATAAGCCTCTCATGGTTTTGAGTTGACCCTGACACTTCCATAGACCAAAGTGGTTTCCACTGCTTTGGGGTCGGGCGGGGGGGACACAGCTCATTTCTTGTTTGTCATGGTCAAAACCGTAAGAGGTGGCAACCCTCAAAATACACTATATATAAACTGGAGGGATTTTGTGGCAATAAGGGCTATTTGTTTTTGACCTTTTGCCAGTGAAAAATGTGTACAGCCTCCTCTGGAACGGCACTGTAAGCGATCCATCAGCCTGGCCTCAGTGTCCCGCTCAGGTCCCTTTATAACAACCCGCAAAGTACTTTCGCTGGTGAGCACTCAGTTTCCAGCCAGTCTGTTAGTCTCTCTGATGTTCCCATTGCTGCTTTACCCGCCTGGTCTCATGGCATCTTTTCCTCTGGCTGCTCATCCCTGCTCAGTAGGGTGGCCATACCACCCCTTTAAAAGAGGGTGCTTATGAAAAATACATGGTGCAGGGATGAATTGGTTCCAGTGCAGCCCTGCACCATGTATTTTTCATAAACACCCTCTTTTAAAGGGGAGGCATGGCCACCCTACTGCTCAGCTGTTCACTCTGCAGGAATTGTCAATTTCAGTCTCTCAGCTGCACTACTCTTTCTCCTGCCTCTTTGCTTCTTAATTTCAAAATGGCTGTGCACTTTGAGTTGCTGCTCCCATCTGCAGCTCAGTTCTCTCTGCAGCCTCTCTGTCTCCAGCTGTCTGTTGTTACCAGGCCCCTTGTCCAGATGAGGGTCCCTACAGACAACACCACAGGTGTCTGCTTGCCATTCAGATACCTGTGCCCTGCCTCAGATCTCTGTCTTCAGTCAGAACCAGCACCCTGCTGGCTCCCTGATGATCCTCAGGTAATCTCCCTCTGCCCATTGACCTGGATCTACTTAAAGGGGCCTCAGTCTCCTGCCCTGCCATTTCTTAAAGGGGCCATTCTCAGAGCCCTTTGGAGCAGGACTGGCTCTTATCCATCCTCTATAGGCACTGCTGTCTCCTGGGAGGAAATAGGAACACATTCCCCACACATCCATAGTCTAAGGCTCAGCCTGCCTTACACTGCAGTCAAGAAGGTAGGAAATGTATTGCTTCTGAAACAGGCAAAAAATGATCCATTGTTTGTTTATTTTGTTTTAACAATTTATAACCAACCCCCTCTGAAAAAGCAGCTCGGGGCACCTAACAAACATCTAAATATCTGATAAAATACAAACAGTATAAATAATATCAAGTATAGTTAATATTGAGTATTCCGGATAGCTTGGTGGTTCAGTAACTATCCAATTACCACAGAGATTAACTGCCAAACTAGAATACCAGATATTACTGCTTAGTTTACAGATTATTGTTTACCAAATTACTATTTATTGTTTATCACATTACCATTTACTGCATTACCAAACCCATCCAAACAGACCGAGGGAGTTATAAAGAGTCAAACAGTAATTAAATAGTAACGTGATAAACGGTAGTTGGTAAACGGTAATTTGGTAAATGGTATGAGGTAAACAGCAATCCAATCAACCAGATAGCCAGGGGATACTAAACCAGACATCATTTGGTATCCAACTGGATACTGTGATATCCAGCCAGATCCTGGATAGTAGTGGTTACTCATTTCTGCTCTACACAGATGGAAAAAGCATACCACAAAACAAGTTTTCAGAAAAGCACCTCCCCACGCACTACCTACACATTAGCCAACATGCTACCCACTGGTTGCCTTGGGTAATCAGTGGCTAATGTGTTAGTAATGTGTGGGGAGGCACTTGTCTGAAAACACACAAAGACTTATTTTTGTGGACACAGAGTTGCCATAATATTTGCCTATATGAAGTATAGGACAGGAGGAAAGTGCTGGAAAGAGAGCTGACCAGCCCTTCCATCATCATGTTGACAAGGGTAGTTCATGTGCAAAGGGTCTCTTTTCCATATAGATCAACAAGGCATGATCTGGTTTCCACTAGAGATTGGAAAAAAAAATCTTTAAAAAAAAGTCTATTTGATGCTTATTCAAAAATAGGTTTAGAAATGGGATACAAGATGATATTTTTATTCAGCAGCTACGCCAGGGACCTACCACAAATATTCTGTCCCTTACTTAAACCATCTGTTGATGCCTCTAGCATAATGGCTTAAAACTGCCTAGGAGTTTTGTTTCTGCTGCTTTTGATAGCATTCAATTTAATAAAAACTAGGAATGAGAAAACACTTTTGAAAGTGTATTTGAACCCAATTCAATTGTAGGTGCCTGAAAGGGCAGGAGAAAGAGAATAAACAGAAAACTCCTCTCTCCTCACAAGAGTGAGAGCCGATGTGTGAATTGTGCACACACATGTGAATGTGCAGGGGTACCAGCAGAATGTACACTAAGGGAGCAGGGGATGGAGTTGTACCAGAAGAGGGTGGGAAAGCCCACCCTCCCGCCCCACCCATTTCTGGTGTGACCACATTCCTTTCCCAGCATCATGACATCACAACCCTTGGAAATGTGTGTGGCCACTCAGAAAGGGTCAGGAGAGCCCCTCCTCCAATGCCCATTCCCAATGTGGCTCTGCCCCTGACAGAAGGCCTCAAAAGGTGCCAGAGTTAGGTGGGATCCAGAGGGTGCAACTACATCCCTTGCCTCCTCTCCTGGCACCTATGTGTGCGGAAGGTACTGGGCAAACAAAACATATAGTAGTTCAGGGGTAGAGAACCTCAGGCCCCGGGGCCAAATGCAGCCCATGACAAGTTTTTATGTGACCCCTTTTCAGTTCCTGGATCTGGCCCCTGGATCCAGTTTCTGCCTCCAAGCACTGAGGGAGCAGAGATGAGGGCATGCACACAGGGATAGGGGACAGATCCAGGACACAAATTCATGATCTCGGCTGTCCTTTTCTTTAAGCCTGAAATGAAGAATCTCAGGGAGTCCTGTTTCCATTGGAAGGAGGGCATTCGCCTCCATTAGTGCGACGCAGAAACGTACTGGTTTTCCTGCTGTTGTAGGCATTTTCTGTTATATTTTACAAGTTGGATGTGGCTGTTACAAGGGTGTCCATGCACACCTCTGAGGGCTGTGGAGATGCAAACATACTGGCTAAGTGCTGCGGTAGTGCTGGAAATTGCCATAAAAGTGCAGTAAAACTGCCATAAACCTGTTGTAAAATTTCCAGAAAAAGGAATTCTTGGGCATTCCCCCCCAAATGTTCAGGAATGTGATGACAAAAAGTCCCAGAAAGTGACTGAAAGGCCCAGAAAATGATGAAAATGATGAAAAAATGGTAGAAACACGGAATCACCAGAAAGTGATGAAGTACTGACGGACACTCACAAGCACTACTGAAAGGTCGGTATTTCCCTGCAGAATAAAAACCCTTGCTCTCGTCTCAGCCCTACTTTTTTAAAGTGCTCCCCTGTCCCCAACTTCTACATGACCCTTGGAGGCTGTGCTAATTTTTGAAGTGCCCCCTGTGCGGAAAAAGGTTCCCCACCTCTTCAGTAGTTCCACAAAATCCAGGATTGGTTTTTGCTACACTGTCTTAATATTTTTGAATGTATGGGTTTGTTACAACTGGATAATTTCCATTAAAATACATCAGGACACAACAACTCAAGAGGGTTTGCGAGTCCCAGGATATGTGAGGTCAGCACTCAGTGTGTGCCAGGAACATGAAGCCTGCAGGTCATGGCGCCTTTCATTCAAGCATCACTGCATGACACTTAGGCCGTATGACCAGCCTCGATTGCCAACCCGGTCAGTTCGCGGCCGGAAATGGATGCGCGTCGGCCGCGCATGCGCGTATTCTGTGGCAGCGTCTCGTGTAGAACGGGCTGCCAGCTTTTTTAAGAAACAAGCGCGGGCGCCGCCGCGCTCGTCTGAAAACGGCCTAAGTGTTGCCATTTTTGCATGTGTGGACAACTGAAGGGAGACCAATACCGGATTCTGCACTGGGGTCTGGCACTGATGGGATCAGGTTTGTACTGTTCTATTATGCTTCCACCATGATACTATGTACTGCAGGTTTCCCTATTGGTATGGGGGAAGAGGGTTACCTTTCACATACACAGGACATCTGTTGTGCCACCAGCCTACAGGAGTATGCTATATTGCTGGTGCAGCTATGTGGGGGAGCTAAAGTGGGGGAGCTAAATTGCTGGTGCAGCTATATTGGGGGAGCTAAATGGTTCAATGTGACTCCTGGAAAAGTGCTAAGTAGCCAATGTCACTAAAGGCATATCAGTTCTATCTCAGGATGGTAGCCATATTGATTTTCTTTGTAGACATGCATAATCGGGTATGTGTAAGAATGTTTCAGGTATAAACCTGTAGCTTTTGCAGTGATTGCTTTGATCTGTGATGAGCTATATGCAGTGACTGCTTTGACCTGTGATGAGCATTGGTGGGGGAAGTGTCAACAGTGCCCTTGTCATGGACGGATCATTACCTCCTACAGACCTGTTTCGGCGCATGACTGCCCTCAGAGGGGTGTGGAAACAGTTTGGTTAGTTCACCCTTGGAGACTGATGGAACCGGAGAGCTTCCAGACAGCTTTGGGGACTTACCCTCTGATCTTGATGACCGGATGCTCGATAGCCATGTTGACCTTTTGGAACACCTTGTTAACTGAGGCCATCGACTGGACGGTTCCTAAGCGTCCACTCCCTTGGCTTTGGCACCGCAGGCCTCCTTGGTTTACTGAGGAGCTGCAGGTGCTAAAGCAGGAAGGACAGCGGTTGCAGTGATGGTGGCACTGTTCTTATGCTGAAGCGAGATTGCAACATAGAGCTAATTCACGTGCCTATGCCGTAGCTGTGAGGGCAGCAAAGAAGAATTTTTTTGCTGGCCTCATAGCATCAGTGAAGTCTCATCCAGTGAAGCTTTTCTGGGTGGTGAGGGGCTGATCGGTCCGGCCTCCTCTGCCTGGAACTGAAATTGTCCAGTGCCCACTGTGACTTGTTTGTAGATTACTTTGCTGATAAAATCACCTGGATTCACCATGATTTCGACGCTGTGCTTATTACAATGGGAGAACCTGTGGCTGTGGAAGCCCCACCTTGTCCAATTTTATGGGATTAATTTCAGTTGATCTCGCCCGCTGATGCGAAGGATGTTCTTGGGGCTGTTAGAGCCACCTCTTGCAAACTGGACTTGTGACTGTCCTGGCTGGTCAAGGCCAGCTGGGAGATGCTGGGGCTGTTGCTGGTGAGGGTGGTTGATGCCTCCCTTTGGGAGGGCATAGTGCTGAGCTGCCAAGAGGAGGCAGTGATCTGACCCGTGCTCAAAAAACCATCTTTGGACATTGACTCCCTTGCCAGTTATTGTCCTGTCTCCAACCTTCCCTTTTTAGGGAAGGTTATTGAATAATGGGTAGTGGCTCGGCAGCTACAGGAGCATCTGGACCAACTCAGATTTCTAGATCCCGCACGGTCAGGCTTTCATCTGGGCTATGGTACTGAGGCTGCGCTTGTGGTCTTGGTCGACAGCCTCTGCCGTGAATTAAACCAGGGTCGTTCAACCCTGTTGATTTAGTTAGATCCATCAGCTGCCTTTGATACCATTGACCATGAGTTGCTGGTGACTCGTCTATAGGATCAAGCCAGGGTGGGTGGAGCTGTTCTTGAATGGTTCTGCTTGTTCCTGGCCAGAAGAACTCAGCAAATGGTGCTCAGGGAATCTTTTTTATCTCCTCAGAACCTCCGATGTGGAGTCCTGCAGGGTTCCATCTTGTCCCCTCTGTTGTTCAGGGTGTCTATGCAGGTGTTGGGTGAGGTCGTGAAGAGCTCTGGAGTTCAATGCCATCAATATGCTGATGACACCCAACTCTATCTCTCCTTTTCATCAGACCCAGGCCTCACAGTCTTGATGCTTACAAGATGTCTGGCGGCTGTGGGAGACTGGATGAGGGTGAGTAGACTGAAGCTGAATCCTGACAAGATGGAGGTGATGCTAGTGTGGAAGGCGGTGGGTAGTGGACCCTGCCATCGACGGGGTTTGTCTGCCACTGTTTCCCCAGGTCTAGAGCCTGCAACGTGCTCCTTGACTCGCAGCTCCACCTAGATTCCCAGGTTGGGACTATAGCGAGGAAAGCTTTCCACCAATTACATCTGGTGCATCAGCTTCAGCCATATGTCTCAGACTCTGATCTGGCCACTATTGTCCATGCTTTCATTACCTCGAGACTGGACTATTGTAATGCACTCTACGTGGGGCTGACCATGGTGACGGTCTGGAGACTGCAGCTGGTGCAGAATGCAGCGGCCTGCCTCCTTACAGGGACAGGTTTCTGGGAGCACATTACACTGGTGCTCCATTCTCTGCATTGGCTGCCTAGTCTTCCGGGCCCAATTCAAGATGCTGGTTCTTACCTATAAACCCCTATATGGCTTGGGCCCTACCTATCTGTGGGATCGCCTCACTCCCCGTGCCCTTGATCAGCCCCTATGGTCAGCCGGAAGCATCCTTCTCGAGCTCCCCCTGGTATCCCGGGGGGGGGCACTATGGAGAGAGCATTCTCAGTCGCCACCCCGAGGCTGTGGAACTCCCTTCCAGCAAAGGCCCAGGTGGCCCTGGACCTTCCTTCCTTCAGACATGAATGCAAGACATGGCTGTTCTGCCAGGCTTTTGGCGAGGGAGCTGGGTGGGTGGGTGGGGTTGTTATTTTTGGTGGGGGGGTGGGGGTTTAAAATGTTTTACTGTTTTTTGACGTCCCTCTCCCCACTGAGGGGAAGCTGTACTTTCCCTCTTTTGTTTTTGCCCTTTGTTGTTGTTGTTTTTATTATGTGCTTTATATTTTAGATTGTAAGACGCCTGGGGCTGCCTTTGGTAGGAGGGGCAGGGTAATAAGTTTTTTAAAATAAATAAATAAAATATTTTGATAAATTCACTGCTTTGCCATCATTTGTTTCTTTATATTAAGGAATTGAACACAGCAGGCAGGAAGGGGGCAGGCATGCCATCCCTAATGTTGTGTGCAGGAGGAGGTTAGGCACAGGGGCCAGGCACAGAGGCAGGAAGAAGGCAGGAAGGGGGGGGCGGGGTAACAAACAAACTCATTGAGAGGACTGGACACACCAGTGGAGTTGAAGTGGAGTCAGCTCGCTGCCTGCCACTGCCAGTGAGATCCCTCAGCACGTAGGTTTCCCAGCTCGGGGATTTGGCCACCATCTTTTCTCTGGAAGCATGCTGGGAAATGTAGTCCATCATGCTTCTGGAGAGACAACATTCTAATGCTGGACTACATTTCCCAGCATGCTCCCAGAGAAAAGGTGGCAGCCAGATCTCCCAATTTGTAGTCAAGAGACCTGCTGCACTGGGGGACCTCAATAGGGTTGCAGCAGTGGAGGGACATCACCAGCAATGGCAGTGGCAAGCCAGCTCCATCAGCACATCCAGTTTGCTGCTCCTGCCTGCTTTCTGCCCAGCACACCTGCCAGGCACACCTACCCCTTTCCTGCCCAGTGCATACCACATTGGGGGACTCACACTTGCCCCCATTCCTGCTCCCCTTCCTGCCAGTTAAGGGACTTGAGAACCAAGTGGCATGAAGTATTCAACAGTATTACTGAATAGTTCCCGAAAACTTGGGCCCAGTACTTGGCTATTCAGAAATACTCACTTTCTTCTACTTTGTTCAGCCCTATTTTATATGTATGCAGATATCAGTATCACAGAAGACTCCATCCACTGCAGAGGTATTTATTACTTGAGTATTGCTGCCTCTGCTGGTGAATGTGGATTCTTCAAGGTCCTGACTCCTAATGCATCTACTCTGCTGAAGTCTGATTCTGAAAAAAACATTCCGATTTCCCAGAAAAGGTCTGTGAAATTGGAATGGTTACCAAAATTTTGGTCAGAATTCTAACCAGGCCACTTTTCAGATTTGTCACTGCTGTACAACAATGTGGCATACAAAGTCTCTGCTCCCATCTATCAATTGTCCATTGCTTGGGCAAACTCTGCCATTGCTTGGGTAGTAGAAACAAAGCAATTAATTTTGAGAGCTGGGGGCCAACTAACGTAATGTAGAATAGGAATTAGTGAGTTCCTGAGGGGCGGGGGGGGGACATGTACCCATGTGTAACAGGGTGGTGGTGCGTAGCAGCACGGGATATTAGGATCAGACCCTAATTACTCAATCATTATGGAAATTATCATATTCACACGTCTTTATTCATAGTGGCTATTAATATCCTTTACCAGATGATAACAGTCTCTTAATCTAATATAATTCTCCACAATCCACACAATATCTTGATTCAATATCCTGTCTAACACCAAGAAGCAGCCCTCCAGCAACCCAGGCCCTATCTAGTCCTGAGCCTAGCCAGGCAGAGTCATCTGACAAGCTTACTCACAACTACAGTTCTCTCAGTCAGGCCACAAACACTTCAAATATTCTCCAGCTGGCCTTCACTTTGGCTGACTCCATTCCAGGTATCAGGCTCCCTCAGAGTTCACCATGTCTTCAGTACCTGTGTCAGCAGTGTTCCTCTGGTAACTCTCAGCCTCTCCTTGGCAGAAGTTCAGGACCTTGGACAGCCTTCCTGGGACAGCAGCCCAGGAGATGTGTTCCTGACCACAGCCAGGGACAGACTACAACCCTGTCTGGCTTTCTTCCTCGAATACAGCAGGAGTGGGCATGGCCAGCGCTCCAGGCTGCCTGCCCTTAAAGGGCCAGTGTCCTGCCCCACTTCCCTTTTCTCCTCAGACTTTTTTAGCCACAGACTGCTATATTCCTACTGGACTAGTTCCACCAAGTCCAACACCAGCGTCACTCTGGCTGGTGCCCAGTGCTCTTAAAGGGGCAGCAGCCCTGCAAGGCTGCGACCTGCCACACCATGGTTTGATGGAATGGGATGGCTGCAAGATTACTGAAATTAACATCTGTTGTTTGTCAGGGGAAATGTTTTAACTGTGGGTTCTTGGGTCACTCAGCATAGGCCATGGCTGAGCACAGTGCTAGGGTGGCAGGTGCATTGTTTTGGGCTATGTCCCTGAATATGGTGTGGCCAATACTTAATTTGTAAAAATAAGGGGTAACAGAATTGAGCCTGCCCCAGGAGTCTCATCCCTCGATGCCTGAAGTAGGCTGGGCATTTGGAAAACTTGGGGCACTAACCTGTCAGGGCCCACCATGTTACCAACACTTCTCCTGCCCTTTGTTTGACAGCTCTTACTCAGGGCTGGACTAAGTTTGGTGGTGGTGGTGGCAGCACCAATCAGCTGTTCAATGGTAAAACACACCCTGCTGAACAGCTGATGGGTGTTGGTAGCAGCACCCTTCCTGCCCATACACAGTAGCCCCAGCCACAATACTGTCAGGGGAGAGACTGCTGCGTTCTGCTTTTGTAGATCAGTGACAATTAGAGCTGAAACGACTGCCTACAAAACTGGGTATACCCATCGAATTTCCAGTTTCCAATCGGTACCCAACAACATTGGGTACTGATTGGTCCTCGACTACAATCTGATTTGGGTATCTGATGTCCCAAAATGTCAACTTCTAGTTCTGGAATGTCAACTTCCAATACCAATTTTTTGTTGTTGCCTTTTTTATCAATTTACTGACTTCCGACACCTAATTATTGATTTTGCATCCTGGGAAATCAAATTCTGGTCCCAATTATTTTGATTTCCATCCTCGTGTTTTGGTTTTCTGACCCAATATACTGATTGGTAATCAGAAAATTGAAAAATTGGTACCAGAAGTTACCAATTTGGGGGTATTCAGGTACCCGATGGGTATGCAGGTAACCCATCATGTACCTGATGCAATACCCCAAAATTCAGGTATTACCTGCATGTAGTAATTTAAGTACCTGTTTCATCTCTAGTAATGTCCAAAAGAGGTGGTGGGGGTGACGGGCCTGAGCCCTGGCACAAATTAAACCTTCAGTGTGGCTAACCTCTATTTTTTCCATGGAGCCCTGTGTGCATGTCAGGACAGGAATGCAGAGTTCAAGTGTTGCTATATGGCCTGATCTGCAGGGCTGCACAGCATTTCAGAAGCATCCAGCTTTCATGTATGTTAGAAAATACATGCATATACTATTGGCATTCTGACTTCAGCTCTATATGACTCGGGTTTAGATTAATTTCTCTGGCTCTGCTCAGAGTTTATTTTAATCTGTGATCATGTTCCTTGATATTAGTTCCCCAAACTACCACATCATCTATGAATGTTCCTACTTTGATGCTCTGAGCAGTTAGCTAATTGGGAAACTTTCCATGGAAAACTTTGGGTGTCAAACTTTATTCTGAATGGCAGATGTGATTATCAATAGCACCCAAATGGAGTATTAAATGTATGAAGTTTGAACTCTTGTCATTTAATTTTAGCTGCCAAAATTCCAGCCTTACATCAAGGGCTGATTAAGATACTGTATAGTACTGGAAAGTTCATTTGTAATTTCTTCTGTCATGCATAGAGCACATTTTTCCTTAATGGTGCTAGAAGAGAATCTAATGCCCATCATGTTTTATGAGAAATTGTGAATTTGCCTATTCTGTATTCTTCTGTATATTTTTAAAACTACTTAAAGGCAATCTTTTTTGTCTAGTTTCTTTTAAATCTTTCTTTCAACTGCCTTCTTTAGTAGAAGAATAAATTTTGGGCTACCACTATCAATACCCACACATCATCTATCATTGCTGTGCTATCATTACAGACAAAGAACTAAAGCACAAGAAGACTGAAAGTAAAATCTTTAATTTTAATCCTAGATTGCCTAAGTGCTTGATTTACTTAGGCAATCTAGGCCTTGATCGCCAAACTACTTGTATGTTTACAAGGGTGATTTTAAACGAGACATGTCCACATATGCCCCCCTCCCCACTGACCCTGTGTCCAACTGCTCATGTGAAGGTGGTGCGTGGGGGAGTGTGCTTCTCTGAACCACAGGTGGCCACCCCTGGCCCCGCACAGAGCACCTCCGAAAACTGGGAGTGCTCTGTGAGAGGCCAGTCACATGTGTGGGGGCTGCCTCCATAGCCGTGGTAGCCATTGCAAGAGATGTCCAAGTGAAGTGCTCCTCACACGCCACGTGCATGGGCGCCCTGCAACTGTGCCACTCAGCAGCTATGGACACCCTCCCCGCAGTTCTCATTTAAAAACAACTTATGTCCCATCAATAGGGATGGATGAACGCGGTTCAGATGTTTGGAGTTCAGATCGAACTCGGTCTGTTCGGACGTCCGAACCGAACTCTCGAACGACCGAACAGTTCGGTTGTATTCGGACGAGTTTGGATGAGTTCGGAGGCAGAAAAAACATCTTTCCAGGGCTGAAAATTAGGTTTCAGTTCGGTTTCGGTTTCACTATTTTTGAATGTTCGGCCAATTTCGGCCAAACCAAACCATCGAACCCGAACTCGGATTTCGAACCAAACGACCGAACATCCGAACCGCGTTCTGTTCGCCTATCCCTATCCATCAAAGCCAATGGAGCTTTTGAGCTCATAAGTAATTTCAGAATTGTAGCTGTACTTTTCAATTTCAAAAGTGACTTAGGTATTCATAATTCTTTGCCATTATATTCATTGAGAATTTTGGCTTCAGTGAGTGAATGATTATGCCCTAAGTTTTGTTCAAAGTCAATTTCTAGATGCTTGTCATTTTTTAAATTGAGAATTAGGCTCCTCAGTGACTGAGGCCGCTTTTATACGAGGTGCTGAAAAGCGCCTCTTGAGTCCCGTGTTGAAAGAAAAGCCACACGGGGAGTATTTACATTCTCCCCGCACAGCCGGAAGTGATGTGCTTCCCGTTGCCCTGCAGCGGGGAGCACATCACTTCGGGAAGCATGTAAACACTCCCCACATGGCTTTTCTTTCAATGTGGGACTCAGGAGGTGCTTTTCAGCACCTCGTTTAAAAGCGGCCTTAGGTCTTATATAAGCACAGCTAACTCCATAATAAAGAAGTTTGGGGGGTTGTGCCTTGTGGAAACAGTCTATTCCAGTGTAGTTTGCAGGTCACTGAAGATTTGTTAATGCCTGATTGTCACGAAAGTTATAACTCTGCTCCAAATTAGAAGTGTAGTTGCTATTTATGTATATGACTGCCTAGAGTGAGCAAGGGCCATGTTCACTCTGCATATTACTCATTCACACCAATGAAAACCCTACCCCACATTGCCCTATTGGAAGAGAAGTACAGTTCATACCACCGAAGGGGAATTAATTACTTCTCATCATGTATACATTTTACTGTAGTTGTAGACTTCCTGCATAAAAATGATAGTGGAGGGGGGTAGACTAGATGACCTTTGAGGTTACACTTCCACCTCTATGATTCTAGGTACTTTTTTTACAGAACACACAATAAATCCTATGAAACTCATTGCCAGAGGATGTTATGCAAGGAAATAGTGTGTGTAACAGAGAGCCTGGGGAACTCCTGGCCCTTTAATGAACAGTGCCAACACTTGGGTTCAGGCTCACCTACGGGCCAGAGGATTGTGCATGAATTGGAGCCACAGGGTTGGTGATTTATTTATTTATTTATTTATTTCTGGGATAGAGGACCATACCAATATCCAATCCGCGAACTTGGACTCTTAGGCTCCTGGGAGTTAGAAGGAGAGGATTTAGCCTGGGCAAGGAAGCTGACAAGGAAGGAGCTCTGGGGAGAATGCCTCGCTCAGCCCAACAGTTTTGGAACCAGGACAAGGGCCCAATCTCAAGCAAGGAGCTTCAACTGACAGGAGATGCCTGGAGGATTCACACCTCACTAGACTACTACTTGGTGGAACCGTTATTGTGCTTAGCCCAGAGGACATTAAGGACTTAACAAAAGGGCTTGTCAGAAGGCAGCTGGAAACTCATGTGAGACACTACTGGTGGTGTAGGCTCTCTTATAGGGGAGGCTGGATGCCAGAACCCTAGAGCAGTGACAACCTAAGGCTAGAGGAGATTAGAGAAACAAAAAACCTATGGTTTTACAAACTTAGTTAAGGCAGATTCATACCAAGCAAACTTTAACAAACCTAGAAATTGTGTGTTAAGGCTCCCGCCTTAACTTCCACACCATGTAAGCAGTAAACATGTTGTATGGCTTCGCATACTGTGCT
>QEPC01003743.1:7114825-7149480 GCA_003113815.1 Sphenodon punctatus | reverse complement strand
ATGGGGGAGACAGTGGCATGTTTGAAGGCAGAGGGGAAGGAGCCTGTGGAAAGGGAGAGATTGATGACATGCAGAAGGGGGGGAGCGACAGTGGGAGCAATAGAGGTCAGGAGGCGGGAGGGGATCGGGTCAAGGGGGCAGGTGGAGGGGTTCGATGAGGAGAGAAGAGCGGAGATTTCCTGGAGAGAGGCAGGAGGGAAGGATGTGAGGAGGGAGGAGGGAGGGGAGCCTTTGTCCAACTATCTTGACTAGTAATCGTTTCCCGCCATTAATTGATCTACAGGACTCTGTGCCAAGCCGACCCGATGTTTTTTCCCTCCCCTCCCCTTCCAAAGAATCCCTTGGACCAAAACCCCAATATAGGATGTGGGGGAGGGGTTCAGAACCCCCGGCTGGGGAGAGACTTGCTGCCTTTTTGACTGAGCATGTTATGTTAACCGCAGAAACTTTGTGGTATATGTTTCTAAAACGTACTCGCTTGCAAGTTAAGATGGACTCTATTGAGGAGTTCACATGCAGGGACAAATCCCCCCAGGTCGACAAAGGGGAACTGAGGCAGGCTGTGTCCCTCTTTAAGGCCTCAGCCCATTGAAATTGCCACGTATTAAATCCCCCACATAGCCAATTAGCCTCTTCATTTCTTTTTTCAGAAAAGGCTGAGCCAGTTACAATATTGCCTTGTACTTTAATTTCCACTATCCTCCCTTTTCATGGCCGACAAGCGCTGCTGTGGAATACTCCCCTTGATGTGGCTGAGCACCTTAGACTTTTATTAAAAACTGTGATAACAAGGCGAGATATTAGCTCAGTTGATCAGCTTATCAACTTAAAGGATAGGCAGATGATAACTGCTACTTTTTCCTCTCCTTCCCTGATTCCAATAATTCTTGCAAGGAAAGACCACCTGGAGACAAAAGCGATTTTCATCTCCCGTGCCTTTCAGGCTACCTTAAAGAGTTCAGAGGTGCACACAGAGAATTTATTACAAATAGCCCCTAAGTTGGGAAGTGGGGGCAAACAAACCTCCCCAACATTATTGTCATTACCTATCCCTGGTAGAAAAAATCCAACATCTCAGTTGCAGAAGGACAATCAAAATTACGATCAACTCCTAGGATTAGTTAGGCCTTCTACATACAGGGAATCACTAAAGGAACTTAGTATGGAGACTGACCCCCCCTCCTGCCCAGGAGCCCATACTCCTGGGCAGGAGGAGTCATCAACCTGAAAACAGTCATCAACCTGAAAACCAGGGGCGGAGGGAGGGGTGCACAACTGCCTCCCACACCACTTGGGATGTGGAGTCAAGGTTGGAAAAAGAGGAGGAAGAAATCTGATGCTCGACCCTCTATGATTGTGCAGTCCCATTTGACTATTCATTCTCAGTCTACTTCTCTAGCTCCAATCTTGGGAGTTAGTGGTAATACCGATTTTGGTAACGGGAGAAAAATTTCCACCTTACTTCCTGTGACTCCTAGTGATCAGGGTTTTCATCTTGAGGATGATACATGTGGGACAGATAGGGTTCTGTCCCCCCAATCTGTGTTTTTGGCAAACCAGGTTTTACCATCTCAAACTGACCCTGGAGTTGCAGGAGTAGGTGAAATTTGGAAACAACCACCAGTATTATCTATCTCCCAGAACCCGATCCAACAACAGAAAATCAGAAGGGTTCTCCCTGCTGAGGAGTCCTCAGTTGTTCCTTTAGTGGTCTCCAATCCTTTATCAGAAAGAGCTTTGAGGCATCACCCTAAAATATTCTCATCCTATAATTTGTGACCAGAAGGTGGAGATTTTTCTAAACTTTCCTTTGTCTCTTGGAATATTTCTGGGTGGAGGGCCCACCAGCTTGAAGAAGATTTCTTTAATTTTTTAGGCGGGTATGATATTGTGATCCTCCAAGAAACCTGGTTGTTGGAGAAGCCCTGCTGTAGGAGCTATAGGGGATTTGACATGCGTTGTTTGGAGACTACACCTTCATTGTATCAGGGCAGACCCAGTGGTGGTCTTGCTCTATTAATTTTGGTTACTTTACAAGTTAAAGTTAAGCTCATTAGCTCTTATAATTCTAATTTTTCTATTTTTTATTGTTTATTTCCTTCGGGCCTGGAATTGCTATTGGGAAACGTCTATATTCCTCCTGAAACCTTGCTATATTATTCTTCCGAGATATGGGTGGAAATGACAAAACAAGCATACTCTGCCATGAGCAATTTTCTGGCTGCTTATTTGCTGATTGGTGGTGATTTCAATGCTAGATTGGGCAATCCGGCAATATTTCAGGCATCTCCGACGCTGGATGACTCACTAGATAAGCCATATGTCCCCCTTCGCCACTCTTTAGATCAGGTGGTAGGTCCTAGAGGGAAATTCATGGATAAACTTTTGTCAGACCTTGATTTAGTCATTGTGAATGGCTGGGTGGAGGATGATTTAGAGGGTAATTTTACCTTCCATTAACTTCATGATTCCAGTATGATTGATTATTTTTTTGTTTCGACTAGTCCCTTTCAAAATGTTATCAATTTGCTAGTTGTTCCAACTTTTGAAACAAACCATCTACCAATAACTTTGAAAATCAGTGACAATAAGGTTGGAAGAAAATCCCCCAGCTCCAGGACTCCCACCTTCCTCACAGTAGGTGAGGGAAAGGTTTTGGTATGAGTCAAATGGAGGAGCTTAAGAACGCCTTTAATGCATTTATAAACCAACCGGAAACAGTTGATTTATGCTCAAAAATTTCAGCCTAAGGGTCTGAAAATTCAACCTGGTATGACAAATTGTTGTCTTTATTGTTGCCACTGGTAACCTGCAGAAGCCCCCTATATACTGGGTCAAAACAATTAGAGAGACTTCCATCTTGGTTTGACACTGAGTGTCAGAATGTGAGGGCATTTCTCCGTTGTACAGCTAGGAAACTTAGGGGGAAAAAAAACCTTCAAGCTCTTAAGGAAAATTGACTAACACTCCAGAAAAATTATCGTAAACTTCTTTTTGCAAAGAAACTTGATTTTCAAAAGACCCAATAGTCTGTATTACTGAGGGCAGCTAATGGCCAGGACCCCAAGAAATTTTGGGCTATTATTCGATCGTCCCACCGGGGTAATAGGGATGGTCATCTTGTGTCCAGAAGTATGGGAAAGTTTTAATATGGCTTTATTGTCTAAGTCTCTTCTTAGGGAGTCTGATATTAGTATTGCCCCGTGCAACAGAATTGAACGGTGGCAATCAAAAACCCCAGAGGAGGTTGTAGCTCTTATTTTACAACTTAAGCCTGGAAAGGCTCCAGGATCTGATTATGTGACCCCTGAAATATTAAAGAGTGACCTGGAGTGGTGGGCCAAGGTATAGGCACCACTTTTTTCATCTATAAATGATACAGGAGATATCCCTTCTTCCTTGCTCAATAGTATTGTCATTCCCATATACAAAAAAGGTGATCCTTTGCTTCCAGGAAACTATTGCCCGATAAGCTTATTAAGTGTTATTGGCAAATTATATTCCAAATTTTTGTTGGGCAAATTGAAGGCTTGGCTGTCCAGAAATGACATAATTGAGCCAGAACAAGCTGGATTCCAGGAAGGTAGATCCGCAACAGATCATATATTCGTGCTTTCTGCATTATTAAGTAAATATGTCACCCAACAAAGGAAACTCTACCTCTGCTTTATAGATCTAGAGAAGGCATTTGACTCAGTGTGCAGGGAACAACTTTGGGTGAAACTAAATTCTTTACCAATTGACCCTAGACTTTTATTCTTGATGATAAAATTGCACACTGGAAATACATTGCAAGTCAGATTTGACTCTAGTCGTGCCCTCACCAAGCAGGTTCAGGTGGAATCGGGGGTGAGGCAGGGCTCCCTGTTGGCCCCTGCCCTTTTTAATATCTACCTAAATGATTTGGTGACATTCATGAAAACTATAGACACGCATGCACCTTTAATTGGCGATCAGCGAGTCCCAATGCTTTTGTATGCAGATGACACCATCTTAATTTCCCAATCGTTGGTAGGGCTGAGGCGGTTGATGCAACTTTTGGGGGATTATTGTCATGCTGAATTGTTATCTATAAACTATGCTAAAACAAAGGTTCTGATTCTACAATCAGTACCTTTGTTTTAGCATAGTTTATAATATCAAAAATAATATAAGTTTATTGTACTGGCCACCGACCATGACAAAACAAATAATATACAAAACATACATCATGTAAAATCACAATATTAATACATATATAAAACTCAAAATAAGAGGGAAAATACCTCAGCCGTTCAAATCATAACTTATCGCATATCCAGCCCAGCTGACCAGCTGCTCCTCCAACAATACAAATCCATCATTTAATCCTATCTTAATTCTCCAACTCCCCCATATTCTTTACCCTAACCTTTTGCATTAAAAACGCATAGCGCGCCATTAACTCTGTCCTTAAGAGATTTTTACCCTCGAGAAGGAATACTATTTTCTGTTTTACTGTTAAATGAAGCGGGATGTCAAGAAGCTTCTCCAACTTCTCTCGAAGGCTAGAAAATATCGGGCACACGAAAAGATAGTGGGCTACATCCTCAATTCCCAACCGACAAAAAGGGCATATCCTATCCTCATACGGGATCCCTAGATATCTTCCCTCCAGAACTGCAGACGGCATGGTCTGGAATCGCAATGCGCAAAAAGCTCGTTTGTATTGAAATGGAAGCTCCCACTTAATATACTCAGCACCACCACGGTCGGGGACCAGAAACTGGTACCACGGAGACGTCCGTAGTCCAGCAATCGTGGCTCTAGTTGTCTGGTCCTCCAGATCCCTAACCCTAGTCTTTATCAAATTTTTAACTACATTAAATGGAAAATTCATTAAAAATGAATAAGACAGGCCAATTGTATTTAGGACCTCATTTATATTGTTCCACCAAGCAGAACCTACACACTCGTTATCCTGTTTTTCTAATAAACACATATTTGCCAGGTCAGTTGCATGGCCAAAACTAATTTTAAACATACTTAGCAGCATTGTTTCCATAATATCCACCCTTAAAGAGTGCATCCCCAATTCACGTCTGAGCAGGACCGAAGGTGTTGAGTTTGACATCTGTATCAAACTCCTCAAAAACTTATGGAGCACTGGCTCCAATACATTCATCACACCAGGCGACATCCCCCACAATAGGGCCCCATATCTTATCTTTGCCACAATCTTAGCTCAAAATACCTTAATGGCGGGCACAAACCTCTGACCCCCCCTTGATTGAAAAAATTTACAAATTGCCCTCATTGGACCCAGTGTACTAGTTTTCAGGGATTGAACATGGGAGTGCCAGGACCCATTATACGTAAACACAAGCCCTAGGTAGGAATAATATTTAACCTGTTCGATTGAATTAGAATCTATAAACCAAGGCTCCCTCTTAAATGTGGATCTAAACACCATAACCTTGTTTTTTTTATGGTTAATTGCCAGTTCCTGAGAGCTGCATTCCTTAGCAAAATCCGCCAACAGGCGTCTCAAACCCAGACCTGAAGTTGACAACAGGACTGTGTCCTCCGCATACATGAAAAGCAAAATCCTTCTAGGACCTACTTTTGGTGCCATATAACGTCCTTTATCCCTAAGATTTATAATCAAATCGTTGACATATATATTAAATAACGTAGGGGCCAATAAACACCCCTGCCTTACACCTCTGGAGGTCTCAATTCTATCTGATAAATGGCCAAATTTATCCATCCTGATTCTAAGTCCAGTACCCGAATATAAAGATTTTATTAGCATCAGGAGTCTTTGATCTATATCTAAACTGCCAAGTTTCTCCCACAATTTCTCCCAGTTTACCCGGTCAAACGCCGAAGAGAAATCTACAAAAGTTACATATAGGTAACTTGGCTTTATACTTTTCCACAAAGTGGGACAAGAGAAAACAATGATCCATGGTGCTCCTCTTTTGCAAAAAACCTGTCTGTTCTATAGCAATACATAGTTTATGGATAACAATTAGCGTGCAATTAACTAGTCCAGGAGTGGACTTTCCGAGATCCCTTAGATCTAAGGGATCTCAGAAAGTCCACTCCTGGACTAGTAGGGGAAACCAAATAGAACAGGTGCACTTCTTTAAATATTTAGGGGTGATTTTCTCTTCTACTCTTAGTTAGAACCTCCATTTTGAGGCAGTTAAGGACCAAGCAGGGAAATCTTCAGCTGCTATTGTCAAATACTTTTTTGGCCAGGGGGGAAATTGGTTTCCCCTGCTTTCCAACTTTTCAAGGCCAAAACAGTAAGTCAGATATTATATGCGTTTCCGGCTTGGGGTATACTCTTTCTTAACAAACTGGAGAGTATCCAGAATGGTTTTTTGCGATCTATACTGGAAGTCCCTAGGGGTACTCTGCAGGTGATTTTAAGATCAGAGTCACTTTGTCTCCCCCTTAAGCTTTATACCCTCCAGTCAGTAGTCAACTATTGGGCCAAAGTGGTGTTATTTCCTTCTCAAGATAACTCTCTTCTGGCCCTGGCAATTAATAGTGGGCTTGGGGATACCTGGGCCAAATCAGTGGCATTGGAAGTCCCAAAACTGGGCTTTTCTTCCACGGTCCTGAAGCAGCTTGGCCCTAAAGTAACTAAAATCTTAATAAAAAGGAGGCTGTCTGATCAGACTCTGCAGTCGGAGGGTGCTCTCTTGGCTGAGCAGAGGGTTGCCCTTGATTACAAACCATTTAACCCTCTGTATACAGGGCCATTCTATTTGTTTGAATGGATGGATTTCAGTAAGAGATCTGCATTTACTAGGCTATGATGTAATGTTTTCCCTTCAGCACTTTTGGAAGGTCGTTATATGGGCATTCCCCGGGACCAGTGGCTGTGTACTCGGTGTACTATGGGGGAAGTTGATTTGGTTGGTCAGGGATTCGGTTGGTCGGTTCGGTTAGGGATTCATTGCCCTATATTCTCTGGACCAAGATATAAGTACCTGGGTGGGATTCTTATGGACCCTAGTATTAATCATACTCAAATTTTGCTTCAGAAACTTCTTAGCCCAGTCGATTCAGAAACAAGAAGGGCTGTAGCAAGTTTCCGTCAGATAGCTATCTGTATAAGACAATCTCTTCTTGTCGACAACGCCCAATAGTCTGGGTGCGAGACTGTTTGAGGATGAATTATCTTCTTTAATTTGTTCTTAGATCTCATTGCTACATTTCAGTGGATGGTATGTTTATTTGTATTTTATATTTTACTGTATTGCATTATATATTGTAACAGCTTCGGCTATGCAATAAAGCTTTATATTCTGTAGCCCGGATAAGGGATATTAATTTGTGGGCCAATGATGAATGTGCTTACTACCCAGGGGATGTTTAAGCAGGGGACAAATGTTGGTGCCATAGCCCCCAAGAAGGGCAAGTCAAATTTAAAATTTAAGGTATGTCTATCTACTTTTGACTAAGGCCCTAAGGTCTATGGAAACTTATAATGTATGTTTTGTATTTTGTGTTTTGTACTTTGCATTACTTTTGTAATGAATTTTGTTATGGCCAATGGCCTAAACAATAAAGCTATTACTTGCAACGTAAGTACCCTGCACCTCTGGGAAAGGTCGGCATATACATTTGAACAAACAAACAAACAATAAATAAACAAACCCTGGGTTTAATTTTTCAGAACAGGTGCCTCACTGAAAAAGCCATCTTCATTCTTCTTTGGCCTCTCAGCCTACCAGACAGCCATGTCTTTGATGTAGTCACTTAGTAATCGCAAATTTAATTAGAAAGACACCTCCCCACCCCCACCCCGTTCAAGGACCACTCTTCAAGGCCCAGCTACCTCGTGACCATCTGCCTGGCTCCGCGCACTGGGCCCACACTGTGGTGGTGGCAATTGGCCGCCACAAGGCTGCATGGGTATCGGGACGCCACAGCTTATGTGGCCTCACCTTGGGTGCCCGACGGTAAACCAGCTATCTGGCCAGGCTTAGTGTTAGTGCCCCATTTTAGAGCCAGGGATTTTAGGGTGAAAAGCATTGCATATTATTAGATTGTATGGAAGCTGGTAACATCAAACAGAGGGTATTCTACTGCACGTTTGTAGCTCTGCCCACCAAGTGGGAGGGAGCTGGGTGGCAACAGTCAGGAGGCATCCCAACTCAGGGGCATGTCCCAGTTACTGCTCAAGCTGTGGGGAGCTGAGCAGCTCTGGACAACTGCCAGGAGCAGCAGATGTTACTTTCCTTTCATTTAGGGTGCAGGACCTATTAGATCGGTCCGCCCCCGGAGACTTATGGAACCGTTACAGCAGCTGTTACTTTCATTTCATTCAGGGTGCAGGACCTATTAGAACAGTCCACCCCCAGAGACTTATGGAACTGCATCAGTTCAAGAATGCTCTCGGAGAGTTTCCCCTGGACCTTGACACCTGCTCTGTCGATGGTCTCATAGCCTTCTGGAACACCTTGTTGGCCGAGACCATTGACAGAGTGGCTCCCAGGTGTCCGATGCCTTCCCGAGTCTCCCGCAGATCTCCTTGGTTTACTGAGGGCCTGCGGTGTTTGAAGCGGGAGAGCAGGCGGTTAGAGCGCCGGTGGTGCCGGACTCATGACCAGTTTGATCGATCGCAGCATAAGCGCAGTTTAAAGGCCTATGCTGTGGTGATGCAGGCAGCAAAGAAACAGTTCTTTGCTGCCATTATTGCATCTGCAAAGACATGTCCAGCGGAGCTTTTCCAGGTGGTGAAAGGCTTGGTCAGTCCTGCCTGCCTCCACCTGAACCTGGAGAAATCCAGTGACCACTGTGAACGGTTTATCGAGTACTTTGTAGATAAGATCACTTGCATCCGCCATGATTTTGGTACCACAGTTATTGCAGAGGATCATCTTGGGGCTATGGATGCCCTGTCCTGGCCTGTTTTGTGGGATCGGTTTCAGATGGTGTCGCCTGCCGATGTGGAGTCCTTGTTGGGATCTGTTCGTGCCACTACTTGTGAGCAAGATCCATGCCTGTCCTGGCTAGTGAAAGCTAGCCAGGAGACGCTACGGCCGTTGCTGGCTGGGGTGGTTAGTCCCTCCCTTTGGGATGGCAGGGTGACTGATTGCCTAAAGGAGGCTGTGGTTAGACCCCTGCTCAAGAAACCATCTCTTGACGCTGATGCTCCTGCCAGTTATCGGTCGGTCTCTAACCTTCCCTTTTTTGGGAAGGTTATTGAACGGGCTGTGGCACGGCAGCTCTAGGAACATCTGGACCGCACCGGTTTCCTTGATCCCTCCCAGTCTGGGTTTCGGCCTGGGTATGGTACGGAGATGGCATTGGTGGCCTTGGTTGACGATCTCCATCTGGCATTGGACCAGAGTCATCAGACCTTACTTGTCCTGCTAGACCTTTCAGCTGCGTTTGACACAGTCGATCATGAGGTGTTGGTGACTCGCCTGCAGGACTGGGTCGGAATTGGTGGAACGGTCTTAGACTGGGTTTGACGTTCCTTGCTGAGAGAACTCACCGGATGGTCTTGGGGGAGTGTACGTCTTTCCCCCCCGGGACCTCATGTGTGGAGTCCCGCAGGATGCCATTCTGTCCCCCCTCTTGTTTAACATCCTATACGCAGCCATTAGGGAAGATCATGAGGGGTTTTCAGGGCATGCAGTGTCATCAGTATGCTGACGACACTCAGCTCTACCTCTCTTTTTCCATTGACCCAGGCCATGCAGTCTCCTTATTTTCCTAGTGGTCAGCTGTGGGGGCTTGGATGAGGTCGAGCCATCTGCAATTGAATCCTGTCAAGACAGAGGTGGTAGTGGTGGGCGAGGGCTTGGGGGACCTGGAGGTGGCTGAATCTCCTCTTGTTAGGGGGGTTCGCCCTCCCATGGTCTCTCAAGTGCGGAGTCTGGTTATGTTCCTCGATTCGCGGCTCAGCCTGGAATCTCAGGTTGTGGCCATGGCGGGGAGTGTGTTTCGGCAGTTACATCTTGTCCGGCGGTTTCAGCCGTATCTCTCAGACTCCGACCTCGCCACTGTCATCCATGTCTTCATCACCTTGAGGCTGGATTACTGTAACGCTCTCTACGTGGGGCTGCCTGAGAAGCTTGTCCAGAGGCTGCCGCTGGTGCAGAATGCTGTGGCCCGTTTCCTTACGGGGGCCGGTCGCAGGGGGCGCATGACACCAGTGCTCTGGGCTCTGCACTGACTGCCTATAAAGTACCGGGCCCGGTTCAAGGTGCTGGTTTTAACCTTTAAAGCCCTTTACGGTCTGGGCCCTGCTTATCTACGGGACCGCCTCACTTCCTATGTGCCCGTGCGACCCTTCAGATCGTCTGTGGGAGCCTTTTTGGAGGTTCCCCGGGTGAGGCAGGTGGCCACCGATGTTAGATCTTTTTTGGTGGCCACCCCTGTGCTGTAGAATTTGCTCCCAGAGGAGGCTCGGTTGGCTCCCACTCTCCTGCTGTTTCGGCGTGTATGTAAGACCTGGCTGTTCCATCAGGCTTTTGGCGAGGAGTAGGGGTGGGGGTGGGGTTTCCCCACATATTGTATTTTAAAATTGTTTTTTAAAATTTTATATTGTTTTTATTGAATGTTGTTCTCCGCCCCGGGCTGCCCTGAGGTCAGGAGGGGCGAGATGTAAATTTTGAATGAATAAATAATAAATAAAATTCAAGATTGGAGGAATAGAGGAATATAACACTTGTGGGTGAACAATGAGAAGTAGATGCATAGCAGGTCAAGACATAACAATAAGCTGCATGTTTTGTGACTTAATGGTTAGCTAGTATTATGCCAGTAGTTATAACTCCAACTATGTATGTCCAACAACACACACTGACTTGGCCAGGGACAGGGCCACCAAATGCGACCAAGGTTTGACTAAGGACTATTGCCCCAAAACGTACAGAGTTCATCTGCTTTTCACTGGGCCATAGTGGCTTTCACAGTTTTATTCCCAGTTTTGACAATCACATGCTTGTTTGACTATAGGCAAATCATTGTGCCTCAGTTTATTGAAATGTAAAATGGTTATAATTAATATTTGGTATAATTAGAACTTTAGTGCTTTGAGAACATGGAATAAAAATCACTTTACAAAAGCAAAGTATTTTTGCTTCAACCTCTTTAAGAGTGAATCCTTTGCTGCACATTTTCCAAAAGCCTACACTCCTTACTAGAGCTAAATGACTAATTCAAATGAATAATTGATCTGAAGAACTTGCCTTATTTTCTCTTTGCAAATTGTTCTCAAATAGACTGCAAAATTCTTGAATTTATTAGTTGCTGGAAATTATTCACAAGTTTCTTCATTGAGCAATTTTTGGTCTGCAGAACATTTGCACATTGCAAATATTTGTAGTTTACATTTTTCTGTTTACGTTTCCCTGATTGGATTGCTTATATACTTAACCCATGTTATGACAGTGCAAATTTATAACAGTGCAAACACAAAATAGTTAATCTCATAACCAAAGATGACATTTGAAATTCATGTTATGAATAAATCACTCAATCAGGTAACAGAAACAATACAGTGGAACAAATATTAGTAATCTGAACAGTATGAACTGTGAGCACTAGCGAATATGCAATAAGACATTTACTTTTGATGAATATTCAAACTTAAAATTAGCTTGTCTTGACTAGCTTGCTAGAGCATGTATATATCTTTGGAAAGACAACATGAAAGGGGTGCTACTGTAATTGAATTAAAATTTGTTTTTCTGAAGCACTGCTGACAATGGGTATTTTCAGATGTTACGAGATCACAGTGAACTCCCATCAATACCCACATGGGGTCAAAGCACCCTTAACGTCTGTTAGGCGGCCGCCAGATGTTCGCCACAGTCAATTCCCACATGGGGTCAATTTCAACCACGCTTCCGGGGCTCCCTGCTGGACAATCCCCGGAAGCGTGATGATCAGAGAGATCCCCGGTGGGAACCAACAAAAAGTAACATCTGGCCGGTGACCACAGCCCGGAATCTGTGGCGGGATTCTGGGTCTTGGTCAAATCGGGCGGGGGAGCATGGGGGGCGGGGCCGTGCGGCCGCACGTTGTGCCGCATGGCCCCGCCCCCTCCCCGATTCCCCACCGGGATCAGCCGGCACGTCTGTTGGCCGTGGCAGCGTGATCCCGACAGGGAATTTCAGGGTTCTTTCCGTGATGGGGCGAAAACACCCAATGTGTTTACAAGTGGGCAAAAGACCTGCTCTAAGGCCTTTTCCAAACCTCTCTAAAATCAGTGGAGATACTCCGTCCCAATGACTTGTGTTTTGGGTCAGATCTTTACCCAGCATAGTTACTTGGTAGCATAGATCAGGTTATATGAATGGACAACTTTTCTTTACACTAAGCTTCCGCCATCTGTTCTAACACTCTAATTACAAATGCAAAATGAGCAAGCATAATTAAATATTGGCATTAGACAAAAATAAGCTAGAAGATATTTCAGTGCATAAGAGTGTTCTTTATTAAATGCAACAAGCATCTGCTTTTTTTCCCCTTGTTTTGAGACACAGATGGGGGGAATTGCTCTTTCCTGATGGAGGATTTTTTTTATTGCTAAACAGGAATTCGGGACATGAGGGTATGGAATTCAGGACACTTTACAACAGTTGGCACATGGGACAATTTTGTACATGCAGCTTTTTGTACATACTGTGTCCTCTTCTAAGGAAGGAAGGCCATATGTGTCCTGAATGTTTTCATACTCTTACAGAAGTTGGTCTGATAAAAGATAGCATCTCAATTACTTTGTCTCCATCCATTACTTTTCAGACCAACAAAGCAACCATGGGTGTTTTCAGACGTTACGGGTCCGCTTGGCCCCGTACCGAAAACAACCCATTCATTCCCCACCGGGGTCGCCCCATCATGCCATATCAGACGTGCCGGGGGGATCCCGGCGGGGAATCTGGGAGGGGGCGGGNCCGGGTGAGGCAGGTGGCCACCGATGTTAGATCTTTTTTGGTGGCCACCCCTGTGCTGTAGAATTTGCTCCCAGAGGAGGCTCGGTTGGCTCCCACTCTCCTGCTGTTTCGGCGTGTATGTAAGACCTGGCTGTTCCATCAGGCTTTTGGCGAGGAGTAGGGGTGGGGGTGGGGTTTCCCCACATATTGTATTTTAAAATTGTTTTTTAAAATTTTATATTGTTTTTATTGAATGTTGTTCTCCGCCCCGGGCTGCCCTGAGGTCAGGAGGGGCGAGATGTAAATTTTGAATGAATAAATAATAAATAAAATTCAAGATTGGAGGAATAGAGGAATATAACACTTGTGGGTGAACAATGAGAAGTAGATGCATAGAAGGTCAAGACATAACAATAAGCTGCATGTTTTGTGACTTAATGGTTAGCTAGTATTATGCCAGTAGTTATAACTCCAACTATGTATGTCCAACAACACACACTGACTTGGCCAGGGACAGGGCCACCAAATGCGACCAAGGTTTGACTAAGGACTATTGCCCCAAAACGTACAGAGTTCATCTGCTTTTCACTGGGCCATAGTGGCTTTCACAGTTTTATTCCCAGTTTTGACAATCACATGCTTGTTTGACTATAGGCAAATCATTGTGCCTCAGTTTATTGAAATGTAAAATGGTTATAATTAATATTTGGTATAATTAGAACTTTAGTGCTTTGAGAACATGGAATAAAAATCACTTTACAAAAGCAAAGTATTTTTGCTTCAACCTCTTTAAGAGTGAATCCTTTGCTGCACATTTTCCAAAAGCCTACACTCCTTACTAGAGCTAAATGACTAATTCAAATGAATAATTGATCTGAAGAACTTGCCTTATTTTCTCTTTGCAAATTGTTCTCAAATAGACTGCAAAATTCTTGAATTTATTAGTTGCTGGAAATTATTCACAAGTTTCTTCATTGAGCAATTTTTGGTCTGCAGAACATTTGCACATTGCAAATATTTGTAGTTTACATTTTTCTGTTTACGTTTCCCTGATTGGATTGCTTATATACTTAACCCATGTTATGACAGTGCAAATTTATAACAGTGCAAACACAAAATAGTTAATCTCATAACCAAAGATGACATTTGAAATTCATGTTATGAATAAATCACTCAATCAGGTAACAGAAACAATACAGTGGAACAAATATTAGTAATCTGAACAGTATGAACTGTGAGCACTAGCGAATATGCAATAAGACATTTACTTTTGATGAATATTCAAACTTAAAATTAGCTTGTCTTGACTATCTTGCTAGAGCATGTATATATCTTTGGAAAGACAACATGAAAGGGGTGCTACTGTAATTGAATTAAAATTTGTTTTTCTGAATCACTGCTGACAATGGGTATTTTCAGATGTTACGAGATCACAGTGAACTCCCATCAATACCCACATGGGGTCAAAGCACCCTTAACGTCTGTTAGGCGGCCGCCAGATGTTCGCCACAGTCAATTCCCACATGGGGTCAATTTCAACCACGCTTCCGGGNACAGTCAATTCCCACATGGGGTCAATTTCAACCACGCTTCCGGGGCTCCCTGCTGGACAATCCCCGGAAGCGTGATGATCAGAGAGATCCCCGGTGGGAACCAACAAAAAGTAACATCTGGCCGGTGACCACAGCCCGGAATCTGTGGCGGGATTCTGGGTCTTGGTCAAATCGGGCGGGGGAGCATGGGGGGCGGGGCCGTGCGGCCGCACGTTGTGCCGCATGGCCCCGCCCCCTCCCCGATTCCCCACCGGGATCAGCCGGCACGTCTGTTGGCCGTGGCAGCGTGATCCCGACAGGGAATTTCAGGGTTCTTTCCGTGATGGGGCGAAAACACCCAATGTGTTTACAAGTGGGCAAAAGACCTGCTCTAAGGCCTTTTCCAAACCTCTCTAAAATCAGTGGAGATACTCCGTCCCAATGACTTGTGTTTTGGGTCAGATCTTTACCCAGCATAGTTACTTGGTAGCATAGATCAGGTTATATGAATGGACAACTTTTCTTTACACTAAGCTTCCGCCATCTGTTCTAACACTCTAATTACAAATGCAAAATGAGCAAGCATAATTAAATATTGGCATTAGACAAAAATAAGCTAGAAGATATTTCAGTGCATAAGAGTGTTCTTTATTAAATGCAACAAGCATCTGCTTTTTTTCCCCTTGTTTTGAGACACAGATGGGGGGAATTGCTCTTTCCTGATGGAGGATTTTTTTTATTGCTAAACAGGAATTCGGGACATGAGGGTATGGAATTCAGGACACTTTACAA
Source organism: Sphenodon punctatus (assembly GCA_003113815.1). Classification (NCBI taxonomy): domain Eukaryota; kingdom Metazoa; phylum Chordata; class Lepidosauria; order Sphenodontia; family Sphenodontidae; genus Sphenodon; species Sphenodon punctatus. The sequence continues at coordinate 7,134,284 of QEPC01003743.1, read as the reverse complement.
CAGTTGGCACATGGGACAATTTTGTACATGCAGCTTTTTGTACATACTGTGTCCTCTTCTAAGGAAGGAAGGCCATATGTGTCCTGAATGTTTTCATACTCTTACAGAAGTTGGTCTGATAAAAGATAGCATCTCAATTACTTTGTCTCCATCCATTACTTTTCAGACCAACAAAGCAACCATGGGTGTTTTCAGACGTTACGGGTCCGCTTGGCCCCGTACCGAAAACAACCCATTCATTCCCCACCGGGGTCGCCCCATCATGCCATATCAGACGTGCCGGGGGGATCCCGGCGGGGAATCTGGGAGGGGGCGGGACCGCACGGTGCAACGTGTGGCCGCACGGCCCCGCCCCCTCCACGCACCCCGCCGCCCGCCCTCCGAGGAGACAGCCGGGCGGCGGGGCCAATGCGGCCGCCGTGTCGGGCTGGATGCGCCATGGCCCAGGATCCCGCTGGGGATCCCGGGCCGTGGCAACCGGCCAGACATTACTTTTTTTTTGTCCCCGCTGGGGATCTTTTTGACCACGCTTCCCGGGACATTCCCCCGGCTAGCCCGGGAAGCGTGGTTCAAATTGACCCCTTGCGGGTATTGACCGTGGCGAACATCTGGCGGCCGCCAAACAGACGTTCGAGACACAGTGACCACAGGTGGGTATTCACCGTGGTTCACNCCCAGTTTTGACAATCACATGCTTGTTTGACTATAGGCAAATCATTGTGCCTCAGTTTATTGAAATGTAAAATGGTTATAATTAATATTTGGTATAATTAGAACTTTAGTGCTTTGAGAACATGGAATAAAAATCACTTTACAAAAGCAAAGTATTTTTGCTTCAACCTCTTTAAGAGTGAATCCTTTGCTGCACATTTTCCAAAAGCCTACACTCCTTACTAGAGCTAAATGACTAATTCAAATGAATAATTGATCTGAAGAACTTGCCTTATTTTCTCTTTGCAAATTGTTCTCAAATAGACTGCAAAATTCTTGAATTTATTAGTTGCTGGAAATTATTCACAAGTTTCTTCATTGAGCAATTTTTGGTCTGCAGAACATTTGCACATTGCAAATATTTGTAGTTTACATTTTTCTGTTTACGTTTCCCTGATTGGATTGCTTATATACTTAACCCATGTTATGACAGTGCAAATTTATAACAGTGCAAACACAAAATAGTTAATCTCATAACCAAAGATGACATTTGAAATTCATGTTATGAATAAATCACTCAATCAGGTAACAGAAACAATACAGTGGAACAAATATTAGTAATCTGAACAGTATGAACTGTGAGCACTAGCGAATATGCAATAAGACATTTACTTTTGATGAATATTCAAACTTAAAATTAGCTTGTCTTGACTAGCTTGCTAGAGCATGTATATATCTTTGGAAAGACAACATGAAAGGGGTGCTACTGTAATTGAATTAAAATTTGTTTTTCTGAAGCACTGCTGACAATGGGTATTTTCAGATGTTACGAGATCACAGTGAACTCCCATCAATACCCACATGGGGTCAAAGCACCCTTAACGTCTGTTAGGCGGCCGCCAGATGTTCGCCACAGTCAATTCCCACATGGGGTCAATTTCAACCACGCTTCCGGGGCTCCCTGCTGGACAATCCCCGGAAGCGTGATGATCAGAGAGATCCCCGGTGGGAACCAACAAAAAGTAACATCTGGCCGGTGACCACAGCCCGGAATCTGTGGCGGGATTCTGGGTCTTGGTCAAATCGGGCGGGGGAGCATGGGGGGCGGGGCCGTGCGGCCGCACGTTGTGCCGCATGGCCCCGCCCCCTCCCCGATTCCCCACCGGGATCAGCCGGCACGTCTGTTGGCCGTGGCAGCGTGATCCCGACAGGGAATTTCAGGGTTCTTTCCGTGATGGGGCGAAAACACCCAATGTGTTTACAAGTGGGCAAAAGACCTGCTCTAAGGCCTTTTCCAAACCTCTCTAAAATCAGTGGAGATACTCCGTCCCAATGACTTGTGTTTTGGGTCAGATCTTTACCCAGCATAGTTACTTGGTAGCATAGATCAGGTTATATGAATGGACAACTTTTCTTTACACTAAGCTTCCGCCATCTGTTCTAACACTCTAATTACAAATGCAAAATGAGCAAGCATAATTAAATATTGGCATTAGACAAAAATAAGCTAGAAGATATTTCAGTGCATAAGAGTGTTCTTTATTAAATGCAACAAGCATCTGCTTTTTTTCCCCTTGTTTTGAGACACAGATGGGGGGAATTGCTCTTTCCTGATGGAGGATTTTTTTTATTGCTAAACAGGAATTCGGGACATGAGGGTATGGAATTCAGGACACTTTACAACAGTTGGCACATGGGACAATTTTGTACATGCAGCTTTTTGTACATACTGTGTCCTCTTCTAAGGAAGGAAGGCCATATGTGTCCTGAATGTTTTCATACTCTTACAGAAGTTGGTCTGATAAAAGATAGCATCTCAATTACTTTGTCTCCATCCATTACTTTTCAGACCAACAAAGCAACCATGGGTGTTTTCAGACGTTACGGGTCCGCTTGGCCCCGTACCGAAAACAACCCATTCATTCCCCACCGGGGTCGCCCCATCATGCCATATCAGACGTGCCGGGGGGATCCCGGCGGGGAATCTGGGAGGGGGCGGGACCGCACGGTGCAACGTGTGGCCGCACGGCCCCGCCCCCTCCACGCACCCCGCCGCCCGCCCTCCGGAGAGACAGCCGGGCGGCGGGGCCAATGCGGCCGCCGTGTCGGGCTGGATGCGCCATGGCCCAGGATCCCGCTGGGGATCCCGGGCCGTGGCAACCGGCCAGACATTACTTTTTTTTTGTCCCCGCTGGGGATCTTTTTGACCACGCTTCCCGGGACATTCCCCCGGCTAGCCCGGGAAGTGTGGTTCAAATTGACCCCTTGCGGGTATTGACCGTGGTGAACATCTGGCGGCCGCCAAACAGACGTGCGAGCCACAGTGACTACAGGTGGGTATTCACCGTGGTACACTGTGATCTCGTAACGTCTGAAAATACCCCATATTCTCCCTTCATGCTACTACAAAAGCTAACTCATGACACCACATTTTTCTAAGGGCAGCATGAGAGTACAGCAGAAACTATGAAAGACCAAGGAGGTAGTGATAACAGACAGTATCCTGCCTCTCCAATGCAGATCCAGTTTGATGCATGTGTCCATGGACAGCATTGCTCATCATGATGGAACGGACTAGCACTTTCAAAGACTTTGCCTACGTTCAGAACCAGTTCCAGCTGTTTTGTTCACCAGACAAAACAAATTTTGTGGCCACATCTTAACAGAGGAAAAAACAAGGGCCTCATTCCCAGTCACTTCCCTCAACACAGATCCTTCATTCCCTCAGTCACTTGCCGTCACATGCTGTTTCAGATTTGGGACTAGACTATGGAGCTATGTCTGCTCCTAGAGTCAATGGACAGGGAGCAAGAGCCCCTCAGGATCATGGGCCCTGGTCTGTCCCTTTAAAACAGGAGTGGAGAACCTCTGGCCCATGGTCCACTTCTGGCCCTTGAGGCTCTTCTCTCTAGCCCATGGTGTCTCCTTCTTGCTCCATTCAATGTGCCCCGCCTTCCTTGATGGAGTGGTCTGCAAGCTCTCCAGCGTGCCAGACTGAAGGAAGCCCTGGAGGAAATATTGTGGTCTGGAGAGAAGTGCTCCAGGGTGAGTGTAACGTTATTACAGGGGACTTTGTTTGAAGCGCACAAGCAGACCTTTCCAGAGCAAGCATTAACTGAAAGGCTGAGGACAGAACTTTCTATTTTGTATGAGAGGGAAGAATTCAGAAATATGAAGGATGCTTCCATGGTGCTGTACACACTTCTGGACAAGTATCTGCAGGTTTGCTTTGCAGAAACAGTGAAATTGGTCTGAATTGTTGTGACCACTCAAATGACAACAGTAGAATCTGAGCAATCATTCTCCACTCTACAGAGATTAAAACTTTCATGAGAAACACAGTGTCAGAGGAAAGACTAAATGCATTGGCAATGTTGTCCATAGAAAAATTGATAATTAAAGAAATCCCAGACTTCAATCATAGGACAATTGAACTATTTGCTGCACAAAAAGAGCACCAGGCACCCTTTCATTACGAGCGTTAGCCCTTGGTAAACCCTTTCTAGCCTTGAGTCCAAAGGTCTGCTGCCAGGTTCTTGTTCATATATTAGTACCTGCTCCTTTAACTGTTTTAGTTGGGTTTAAAACTGATTGGTTTTTATTTTACTGCAGTTTAACCTTAATGTTTCTATGAAGTTACTGGGAGAGAGGGACAGTATTGATAACTAGGGCTGCGAATTTGTCATGGAAATTTTCTTAAAAAGTCATGAGTTGGTCATGGCAGGAATTCATTCATTCATTCATTTATTAGATTTCTATACCGCCCCATCCTGCACAGCAGCTCGGGGCGGTTTACAACAATAAAAACATTTAAAAACATTTAAAATACAACCATAAAACATATAATAAAGCTAGTGGTATATAAAAATAAATAAACAGGTGGGGGATTAAAAATCACCCCCCCCCCCCCTCCCAAAGGCCTGGGCAAACAGCCAGGTCTTACAGTTCCGCCGAAAAGTCAAAAGGCTTGGGGCCAGGCGAGCTTCCTCCGGAAGGGAGTTCCACAGCCGCGGCCCTACCACCGAGAATGCCCGCTCCATCGTGGCCCCCCGCTTAACACGGGGGACCTCCAGGAGGGCACCCCCGGCAGACCGCAGGAGTCGTTCCGGGGCGCGAAGGGCGAGGCGGTCCCTAAGGTAAGAGGGGCCAAGGCCGTATAGGGCTTTATAGATCATTACTAGGACCTTGAACCTGGCCCGGCACACTATCGGCAGCCAGTGCAGCGCTCGGAGCACCGGTGTAATGTGCTCCCGGCGACCCGTCCCCGTAAGAAGACGGGCCGCCGCATTCTGCACCAGCTGCAGCCTCCGGGCCAGGAACAAGGGAAGCCCCACGTAGAGCGCGTTACAGTAGTCGAGTCGCGAGGTGACGAAGGCATGGATGAGGGAGGCCAGGTCCGGGCCAGAGACATACGGACGCAGCCTACGTACCAGATAAAGCTGGCGGAAGGCAGCCTTCGCGGCTGCCTCCACCTGCTGCTCCAGCCGCAGGCCTGCGTCCAAAATGACCCCCAGACTCCGGACCTGCTGAGCTACAGGGGGGCAAACCCCCCCAATCAGGGGGGCCACCACCCCCTTCGCCCTCCCCACCACCATTACCTCCGTCTTATCTGGGTTGAGTTTCAGTCTGCTCTGTCGCATCCAATCCGCCACGGCCTCCAAACATTGGGATAGCACCGAGACAGCAGGGTCTGGGTCGGTAGAAAACGAGAGGTACAGCTGAGTATCATCAGCATACTGGTGACACCGCACCCCGAACCCTCTCACGACCTCCCCCAAGGGCTGCATATAGATGTTAAATAATAATGGAGACAAGATCGATCCCTGCGGAACGCCACACGGTAAGGCGCGGGGGCTCGATGTTTCTTCCCCCAACACCACCCGTTGGCTCCTCCCCGAGAGGAATGAACGGAACCATTCAAGAACAGTTCCGTCCAGACCCCCCCGGTCACGCAGTCGTCTCAACAGCAGCCCATGGTCCACGGTGTCAAAAGCGGCCGAGAGATCGAGCAGGATGAGAAATGTCGAACATCCCGCATCCATCTCCCGGCGGAGGTCGTCCACCAAGGCCACCAACGCCGTCTCGGTGCCATAGCCGGGGCGGAACCCAGATTGAAACGGGTCAAGGAGCCCGATATTATCTAGATGACCCTGGAGCTGGAGCGCCACTGCCCGCTCAATAACCTTCCCTAAAAAGGGAAGGTTAGAGACAGGTCGGTAGCTGGCGAGCGCGTCTACGTCCAACGATGGTTTTTTCAGCAGGGGGCGCACCACAGCCTCTTTTAAGCAAGGCGACAACCTCCCCTGCCGAAGGGACGCATTCACCACCCTCGCCAGCACCGTCCCCAATGTCTCCCCGGAAGCTTTTACCAACCAGGACGGGCATGGATCTAGTTGACAACACGTGGCCCTCACAGACCCCAGGACATCCACCACATCGGCTGACGTCACTTCCTGAAACTCGCCCCATAAAGATGGAACAGACGGACCCTCCGTCCCCCCGCTCTCTTCCCCTACTGCTGTTAACCCAGCGTCGAAATCGGCCTGAATCCGAGCGATCTTGTCTGCGAAGTAGTTGACAAACTCCTCACAGCGGGCCCGGGACAAGTCCCCATCCAGGCGGAGGGAGGCCGGACTCACCAGCCCCCGCACCACCCGAAAGAGCTCCGCTGGACGTGACTTCGCAGACGCTATGAGGACGGCGAGGAATTCCTTCCTCGCCGTCCTCACAGCCTCCACATAGGACCGCAAATGGGCCCTGTGGAGAAGACGATCGGAGACAGACCGAGTTCGACGCCAGCGTCGCTCTAGCCTCCTGCCCCGACGCTTCATACACCGCAGGCCCTCAGTAAACCAAGGAGTCCTGCGGTGAATGAGAAAAAGTCACAGAAAACTCATGGGTAATTTAAAAAAAACTTTTATTCAATACTGTGTTTTGTAAACCACCCCCTTATATTGTAAACCCAGGGATTAGATTATAACACACACACCCCAGCATAGATTGTAACCCACCCAGCACAGAATAGAAGGAGGAAAACACACCCCACCCCTTAGATTGCAAACCCAGAGACTGTAAAGACCTTTGAAAGCCCCAGGTTTAGATTGTAAGCCCAAGCAGGGGATAAAGGCGGAGGAAATGCTGCCATCTCCTCCTGGGTGCCTCTTGAAGCTCTGACAACCGTAATGTTCTCTGCCTCTGATCCCGCTGCCACACCATGCCATGCCGCCACTTGACCATGCCCAAAGCTCTGCCCTGCACAAGAAACAACACTGAGGAGGGTTTTGTTTTGGAGCTCCAGGGAGAGGCTGTTGCTTTACCCGGTGGTGCCCAACGTGTTTTTCTTGCCAGCTTCTTGCTATGCTACCACGTCTCCACAGCCAGGGAGGGATTTGAAGCTCCAGGGAGACACCATGGATCTTCTTAGCACCATAGAGTGTGCTCTTCTCACTAGCTTCTTGCCGGCTCTGCTCTTCAGTTTGGGAGAAATCTTGAAATACTTGGGAAAATCATGGAAGTCATGGGAAGATCTCAAGAGTCATGGAGGGAGGCAAAAGTCACTAAAAATGTGAATTTTGTCATGACCGTGACAAATTCTTAGCCCTATTTATAACTATATAAGTAAAGTTATTTTTTGTTATTCAGAGTGTGGTCTCTCTCTTTAATCCATTTTAATAACAATTGAAATGGGGTAGAGTATCTTTTCCATCGCAGGGATCAAATGCAGCATTTATGGCAGGTGATCACATAAGTGTGCAATTATAGGGTTGGCCCCACCCAACATTGGCCTTGCCCACTGCCCCACCAATCTCAGAACCCACCAGCCACCACTGCTCATGCACCAGAAGAAAATTTTTATCAGGGCTGGCTGAAACGGAATGAGGCACAACGCACATGGAGTATCATGTAAGCTGCACCTTCTTTATTCTTCAGTGCTGCTGCTCTATGGCTCACAAATCCTCCTACTGAACCCTCTCCCTCCTCTCACTTAGCCTCCCATGCAAACAATACCACCCCACCCACTCTCAGGAACGGGTGGGAGGGATAGGGTTGCCACCTATGTATATTTTCCCAGGCCACTTATGAAACATACATGTTGCAGGGACGGCATTGGTGGCATAGGTGCCAATTCAGGCCCTGACATATGTATTTTTCATAAGTGGTCTGAAAAAATATACATAGGTGGCAACCCTAGGCTGGGAGGAAAGGACCCCCTCTCATAAGGAGGCAGACCCACCTCTCTCGGGCAATTCCCATACTGTGTCCATGTGCTCTACTGCTGCCCAGATCTCTCTTAGCATTGCTAGTGAGCCTGCAGAAGATCAGCCTTGAGTTGCCACACTGCCTCCCACCTACCTGGCTGCCCCTCCTACCTGGACCCATGGCACCTGGCCCAGCCCAAGACTCGACACCCACATCCCTTTGACACAGACTCCTTCTGCCTCACATGCCTGCCTGCCCCAGTCTCTGATCCTGCAGATGCCTCCCCAGCCCAGCCTCCCTCACCACTCTGATAAGCAGTAGGGATGTGCCAACATGGTTCAGAAGTTCAGACCGAATGTGAATAGTTTGGTCAACCAAATCGAACTTTTGAACCAAACTCGAATTCGACCGAACTGTTCAGTCAAATCCGAATCAGTTTTGAAGGCCAAAAAACCCAGTTTTGAATGTACAAACTCGGTTCGGAAGTTTGAAATTTGACCGAACTCGAATAGTTCTGTTGACTGAACCGAACTTTTGAACCGAACTCGAGTTTCGAACTGAACCAAATTTCCAAACTCGGTTCTGTTCGCACATCCCTAGTAAGCAGAGGAGGGAACTTTTTCCTGGCTGGCTTGGTGTGGGGACAGAGGGGTGAAGGGTTTATTTTTTTAATTCTATTTATTGATTTATTACATTTTTACTCTCCCTTTGCAGACTCAGAGTGGCTAACAACATTAAAAATATAAAATAAAATACATTAAAATCCTCTACATCCCCAACATCATCCCAACCAGGTTGAGGGAAAAGGGCTTTAGTCAGGCCAGGGGAGCAGGACTCCTAGGTTGTTTGGGGGAGGGGCAGTGGAAGGTCAAGGGGAAGGGGCATTGGGCAGGGATCTAGGACTCCTAGGTTCTTTGAGGGGAGGGGGAGTGGATGGTTAAGAGAAAGAGATTTGGGGCAGGAATTCAGGATTCCTGGGTTCTCTGGGGGGCAAGGGCAATGGAGTGTTGGTGAAAGTCTCCAGGGAGACGCTAGGGACGGTGCTGGCGAGGGTTATCAATGCATCCCTTCATCAGGGTAGATTGGTGCCCAGCCTTAAGCAGGCCATCTGCTGAAGAAGCCATCTTTAGACATGGATGCGCTTGCCAGCTACCGCCCTTTCTTTAACTTTTCGTTTTTAGGGAAGGTTATTGAATGGGTGGTGGCACTGCAGCTCCAGCGGCATCTTGATAGCATCGATTTTCTTGACCCTTTTCAATCTGGGTTCTGCCCTGGCTATGGTACTGAGACGGCGTTGGTGGCTTTGGCCAACGACCACCACTGGGAAATGGACGCAGGACGGTCGACACTTCTGGTCCTGTTAGATCTCTCAGCCGCTTTTGATACCATGGATCATGGACTGCTCTTGAGACAGCTGCGAGATCTGGGGGGGTCTGGACGGGACAGTTCTTGGATGGTTCTGCTCATTCCTCTCAGACAGAAGTCAGCGGGTGGTGCTGGGAGCTGAAACATCATGCCTCCGGGCCTTGACCTGTGGTGTTCTGCAGGGTCCCATTCTGTCTCCACTGTTATTTAATGTGTATATGCAGCCCTTGGGGGAGACGGTGAGATGGTTCGGGGTGTGTTGTCACCAATATGCTGACTACACACAGCTGTACCTCTCTTTTTCAATGGACCCAGGTCCTGCTGTCTCGATACTTTCCCAGTGTTTGGAGGCCGTGGCGGATTGGATGAAGCAGAGCAGACTGAAGCTGAACCCAGATAAGATGGAGGTGATGGTAGTGGGGAGGGCGAAGGAGGTGTCGGCTCCTCCTATGGGGGGGTGTCTGTCCTCTGGATGCCCAGCAGGTATGGAGTCTGGGGGTGACTTTGGATGTGGACCTCCGCCTGGATCAGCAGGTGGAGGCGGTGGCTAAAGCTGCCTTCCGCCAACTGTATCTGGTATGGAGGCTGCGCCCATACATCTCCAGACCTGACCTGGACACTCTCATCCATGCCTTCGTTACCTCGAGGCTTGACTACTGCAACGCGCTCTACGTAGGACTTCCCTTGATATTGGTTCAGAGGCTGAAGCTGGTGCAGAATGCGGCGGTCCATCTCCTTACAGGGACGGGTTGCTGTGAGCACATTACACCAGTGCTCCGTTCTCTGCACTGGCTGCCTATAGTGTACCAAGCCAAGTTCAAGGTGCTAGTATTGGTATACAAAGCCCTATACGGTCTGTGCCCCTCTTATCTCGGGGACCGCCTCACCTTCCGTGACTCAGAACAGACCCTCCGATCCACTGGGGGCGCCTATCTGGAGGTCCCCCGTGTAAGGCGGGGGGCCACCATGGAGAGGGCATTCTCGGTGGTTGGGCCCCAGTTGTGGAACTCCCTTCTGAAGGAATCCCGTCTGACCCCAGGTCTGCTCGCCTTTCGGCGGGCATGCAAGACTTGGCTGTTCTCCCAGGCCTTTGGAGGGGGGGAGGGAGGGGTAAATGGGGGAGATTGGTGGAGTGGGGAATTTGGGGAATTAGAGGGAAGGGTTAGGGTTGGGGGGGTTTAAATTATTTTAAAAGTGATGTTGGATTTAGTGTATTTTATTGTTTTATCGTATTGTTAGCCACCCCGAGGTGCTGTGGGCATGAGGGGGTGGAATCAAAATGCCACGAAATAAATAAATAAATAAATAAAATTAAATCTGTGTTAAAGCAAGAGAAGTGTTAAGTGTATGTATATTAAGCTTTAAAATATTATTTATTTCATTATTTTCTAATGTGGGCCTCAGGCCATTTGCAATTTGCCAATACTACCTCTGGAGCAAAAAAGGTTCCCCATCTCTGCTATAAAAGCTACACCTTTGCCATTTACTAATATTTAGAGTTGTCCCAGCCTCCTTCAGCAGCTTTACCTCTCTAACGCAACATATTCTTGGTATTTTTGTGAAGACATGTCGCATAGCAGCCAGCCCGTGTCCTGGGATGGAGGGGGGATTTGGTGGGTGCCAGCCACACAGTACGCTACATCACATGACCCAGTTACCTAGAGAAGGGCAAGGTTACCCAAGGCATGGTAGTGTCTCCATTCTGTGTCATATGGCTTCACCAAAGGTGGGCTGCAAATGTTTTCATGAGGAACCAGGGTTTTAATCAGTGCCCTTAGGGCCCTGGAGAAAGTGACTGGCTTCTCTCACTGCCCAGGGTTTCTACAAAGACTGTCCTGTGCTGATTATCCCAAACCCTTCCACTGGGCTAGTTTCTCTAGGGGTGTGCATGTCATTTCTGTTATTACAATATTGATAACAAAAATTGTTGTTTTCATTATTGTTATTGCAATAACAAAAACAACAAAAATAATAATGAAAATAGAATCAAAACGACATTTTGTTTATGAATTAAAGAGAAAAAACTAAAAAACATATTTCTGGCTATACCTTTTTTATTTCTTATTCAATTGAGATGAAATTTGGGATGCTTATACACCCAATGGAGGGCATTATGTGTACAATGTTTTGGAATGATTCGATAAAGGTAACAGATTCTAGAAGCAATTGAATGCTCCACACACGTTCATGGCTACACCTTCTTTATCTTCCATCCAATTTGCATGACACCTGAAAATATCATGTCACTCCACAACTTAACACTCCTGCTAATTCTCAAAAAGATTGGATGAAGGCTCCTGATGGTATAAGACATTAACTTGAAAATACATTTCCAGCTGCAACATTTGTATATTCCATCCTGTTTACAAGATATTTAGCAGGAATGTATCACATATCATCCCTGTCATCTCTTCCAAAATACAGGACAATTTGATAAAGGGACCCAATTTTATAAGAAATTGAAGTTGTCCCCTTCAAGACCATTATTCAGATAAATAGCAGCACATGTAGTGCCAGAGGCAGGCACCTGGCATGCCAGGGGGAGAGAGGCTGGAGGAAGGAGGATGTGGAGCAACCACAAACACTGACAGATGCATTCTCTGGCCAATTACTGCATGCTTCTAGCTTTACAGGGCCAATCAGTAGTGGCTTCGAGGCAGGCATAGGGGGCAGCCCTCAGGTGGGCATAGAAGGGACATAACTGGAACTTCGGGGAATAGCATCCCAGAAATCAGGAGACATGGTTTACACATCCAGGCTGGCCAATTATCATCACAATCACATCGTGAGGCACTGTGACACAGGAGAATCTCTATTGACTCTTTCTTAAACAGATGCTTCTGACTTACGAGTAACAAATGGGGGAGAGATGTTGGAATGGTCACAGCACAGAATGAGGATATTTGGTTGACATTTCTGCTGGCCAATTGGCATCACAAACCGATCTTATACCACAGTGACACGTAAGAGACATAGGCTCCTTCAGTCCTTCTCTGCATATGCTGTGCAGGCATATAAAATTGGGACCCTTTATCACATCTTTCTTATATGTGGAAGAGATGATCATGAAAGTGTGATATATAGTCCTCCCAAATGTCATGTCCACTGGTTGGACTACAAAGATGTTACAGTCAGACATACATTTATAAGTTAATTGTTTATACCACCAGGACCCTTTATTCAATCCTTCTGAAAGTTGACAGAGATATTAAAGATAGGAAGGGGTATACATTTTCCAAGTTTTATCTACATTAAATGTGAGACAAAGAAGTTACAGCTAAGAATGTATATGAAGATTTGTGCAAAATAAATTAATTCAACTGCTTCTAACATTTGATTCCTTTATCCAATCATTTTGGAATTTAGTACACATAATTCCTTCCATTGTAGGTATAAGCACTCCATGCTTCAGCCAAATATAGTGACAAACAAAAACATTACAGCCGAAAATGTGTTTTCCATTGAATGGAAAATGAAAATGAAAGCAAAAACAAAAACAATTCAATATTTATGAAAACGAAAATGATAGATTTAAATAATGAAAATGAAAAATGAAAATGACATGGGCCCCTGGTACACACCTCTAGTTTCTGCTTTGTTCCATGCCTCCATCTTCCTGTTGACTGACAATGTAGACTTAAATACACAGGAAGCTGGTAGGACTGAAATGAGAGCAAATGTTCCCATTACGAAATGAAATACTGATCTTTGGGAGTGCTTCTGAGCATCCATCATTATTTTGTCAGTTTCTGGTGATTCCACACTTCTGCCGCTTTTCCTATTCTTTTTGTCACTTTCTGGGAATTTTTGTTATTTTGGTCACTTTGTGGGATTCTTTGTCACTTTCCTGCTTGTCCTTGGACTGTCTGGGACCCCATCATCATCATCATTTAGTGCATACTCCAAGACTGTAGCATCAAAACAATACAACACAACCCACATCCAGCAGGGAAGAATACATAAAATATCAAAGGAAACACTACCTTAAAAAAGAAACATAATATAACCTTAAAACTTGAATGCCCACACCTAATATCAACAGGACAGACCTACATCGGTCATTTAGGAATATGACCACAGACTCCATTATCTTTACATGCTTATAGGGGTGGAGCTGCTGACTGAAACCCCAGAAATTTTTTCCTACCCTAAAAAACCTGAAGAAGAAAAGATGCCATAATCTGAATAACATGGATATCAGAGCTGTTAAAGAGAAACTCCAAAAGAGCCCCCTCAGATCTACCTGGGTAAATCTCCAGGAGGGGAACTAATAATTCCTCTCTGACTTTATCATAAAGATGGCATTGAAATATTATATGTGTAACTGTTTCTGTAGTAATATGGTCAAAGGGGCATAAGCGTTCAGGAAAGGGAATGGCACAAAATCGCCCCTCCAGAACCTGAGAGGGGAAAGCATTCACCTTAGCCCGGAAGATAAGTTGTTTAACCTTTGTAGAAATAGGGACCCACAAATATTTAGCCATCTGTCCTGGGGCAGGCAACCAGGTGAGATAATCAGTTAGATGTGGAGAAGCTCTTATTTTATTAATCTCCAACTGTCTCTCTATATCGCTGATACTAACGAGCATCTCCTTCCTGACTGCTCCCAGAGGTTTATGCTCCAGGTACCCTTTAGGAATCCCCTTTTTCTCCAGGTACTTCTCCCATGCACCTAGCCAGGGGTCCACAAAAGAGTCCTGAGTCATCCCTTTTAGCTTTTCCGAGTAGTGACCAATAAACAGTTTGCACCAAAATTTCGCTGTAGCCTCAATCGCTACCTGTTGCAAGGTTTTCTGCCCCAGCTCAATTCTAGCAGCCACATACAGAGTGCTCTTTGGGTTCCCCAGTAAACCCATCAGGAATTTTGCTTGAATCTTATTGCCCCTATGGGCCAAAAAAGGGGCCCAGACTTCAGCCCCATAGAGCAGCTGCGCTCGGACCTTAGCATTATGTACCTGGACCGCTAGATGGATAGGAACTCCCTCCTGCCAAACAAAAAGGCCATAAATGGCCTGGGAAGGAGCTTTAGCTGCAATCAATGCCCTAGACAAGTGTTCTCCCCAACTTCCTGATCTGTGGAAAAGCAACCCTAAAAGACGGTATCTAAAAGACGGTATCTAAAAGACGGTACCTGCGAGATTGAATGCCCCCCTATACTCCATTGAAAAAATGTCATCTTAGAGGAGAAGACCATTATTTTGGATTTGTTAAAGTTCAAGGTAAGCTTGTTAGCATGGCAGAAATCGACAAAAGCCAGTAATTGTCTATTCAACCCCACCCGAGTTTGGGATAGAAGCGCGATGTCATCCGCATATCCCAAACATCCCACAGCCCTAGAGGCCAATTTGGGTGGAAAGAATTTCACATCCGCCATCAAGAAAAACACCTTGTTGATATAAAGGTTAAAAAGGAGTGGGGCCAGCACACAGCCCTGCCTCACCCCTCTAACAATACTTATCGGGTCGGTGATGTCTGGGACCCTGCTTGTTCCTTGATCAGCTGTGCCTTCCTTTGTTTGGCTTTGTTTTGCTCTGGCTCTGTTTGGATTAGCCTGAACTTGCCTGAATCCAGTCCTTCAGACTATTGCCCATCTTGTCTATTTGTCCTGCCCTGTGGTTTATGCTGGTCCTGATCCTGTCCCTGATCTCCAGACCCAAGCCTGTTAACTTCAGTGGGTCTACTCCAAAGTAACTGGTTTGAAGACTGCAGTTTTAGGCACTTAAGAGCATAATTCACTTTTAGCACTGTTGCAAATTTGACCCTTATTTTACTAATTCAGCAATACTGTACTACTAGAGGTGGTTGTAGATAGCAACGTTTGAATCCATTCATACATCCATACTTGGTCATAGCACAAAGAGGGTTGAGGGACAATTATGTGCCAACTTATAACCATCGCTCTCGGTTTTAAAGTCAAAAAGTTTCTTTGAGAAGACAAAATTAAATTAGCAATATGCCCCATACATTGTGAACAGGAAGGAGCTTGTTTTGCCTGCAGTTCTGGTGAAGTGGTCATTTAAAGAAACAACGCTATCATTCTTAGTTAAAACACCTTTTTAAAAACAATAAAAAACAGACTGCTTTATTCCTTAACTTTGTCAACCAGTGTTACCTTTGGTTCGTGGACACTATTTTCTTTCGGTAAAAAGATTCAATAGCAAACTTCCACTAGAAGGAACTGAAAAAATTAGAAAAATCAACAGTGCTGGCTGTGGCCTGAATATGAAAGGAAAACGTGAAACAGATGGAAATGATTGGCACACGTTCTCATATCTTCCTTTTCGTTTGAGATTGGTTTAAACATTTCCTTTCACTGCCATGGCTTTTTTCTGCTTGGTAACATGAGGCAGCATATTTATTCAACAGCAGCTGGGAAGTATCCACTTGGCTTGATACTATAGACCCACTAATTTAGGGCCAGATCCAATTCTCATTGAAGTCAACAGGAACCTTTCCATTGACTTCAGTGGTTAATGTATCAGGCCTCTAGTGTTGCAGTGCCTCAGAACCCTATTTATTTATTTTATTAATTGTTCTTATTACCAATCAAGTAGACAAGAAAAGCTGAATCGGCTTGTCACTTCTAGAATCAAATGTACCTCACTGGCCATTCAGAAGCTTGAAAAACTGAAAATGACTATCACTATGTTTGAAATGATGCCTGACACTTCAGCCCTCTTGTCCCTCGGCAGCTGAGGATTTTTGTCTCCCTTTCTTTTCCTCCTAATTAAGACATAGTGGCCACTGCGGCTTTGGGGCTTTTTCTTCGAGCCATTGTTTTTCACTATTTGTGGGTTTTTTTACTGACACATGAAGAAAAGGCTCAGGGGCAGGAGTTGCATGGTACTTTCTAGTGAAGCTTCAGCTTTAAAGCTGGGACTAAGACTGCCTCACTCTACAGCTGACAATTTAGCAAATGGTCCGTGTTACGCTGCTTTGATCTTGTGAAAGTTTTCAAAAATTTCAGCCTTGAAGAAAGCTGCAGACCCAACAGATCCCTCAGTTCATTAGCAATCCTTTAGCAGTTCCCAACAATTAAAGCTGTCAGCCAGCCGAACTCTGTTCAGAGGCTGCCCATTCAAAATCCCTGACTAATGACTTGGTAAAAAGACTTGACAGTGTGTTGCAATTTGTTATAATTGAATCTAAGCTGCATCAGCTGTTTGAGGGGCTGAAATGTTTTCAAACATTACACTGATTTAAATTAATGCCACAAAAATATTCAGAAATGGTGTCTGTCAGATTCACCGCTAATAATCATGTTCTCCTCAGATATGAAAAAGACAGTTCATCACCAGTTTGAAAGCATTGTCATAAAGGCAGTTTAAGTGATCCCCCCCCCCCTCCTTAAATGAAAGGTAAGTTGATAATCACTATTTTTCATGAGAGGAAAGCGTCGCGTAACTAGAGAAGAATTGGCATGAGGTCTCCTTAGCAAGGGTACATAAGGGAAGAAAAAATTGCAGAAAGCATTGAGTGGGAGGGGAAACACCCTCCTCCTTCAATGACTAATTTTTGAAAGCATTAAAACTTAAAACCCCAATTCTGTGATAACGGGGGAAAGTTTGAAAAGAGAAACATAGTTTCTAATTCCCCATCTGTCTTTACTTTAGCAATGGACAAGTAGGACATTTGGCAATCAGACTTTTAATGCAAACCTTTTTGTTGAAAATTGTATCTGCTTACAGATTATCTGTCACTAGAAGTTGGTGGAATGATGATAGATATCAAAGAAGCTTTATCCTTCCAAATAAATCACTTTTCCTCTTTGCCTTTAATTATCTGATTGCCTTATAATTAGCTTTGTAAAGGCCCCATTTTAAATTGTGATGGGCTGAAACTGTATAGTCTGGATGTGAGGTCTGAATGCTACAGAGTTTAGGAGTGTTGATACTGAGGGTTTCAACACAGTCTTTGAGATAGAGTGTAGATCCAGGCCCAAGTCTGGATTTCAGCCATCCTCAAATTCCAATAGCCAGGAATTCATTTCAGGTGCATCCCTAGTTTTAGATCAAAAGCATCAATAACTGTAAAATATAGGGCCCCTTTGAATGAAAGCTTCTCTTTTAATTAAAAGGGGTGAGGGGTAAAATTTTAATGTGTTGGCAATATAGCATCTTCAGCAACACAAATGAGACTGGGAGAACTCTTCTCTCTGCAGTGTGTCCATGGAAACTGTGACTGCATTTGGCGGCAAACCTTGAACTTCAGGTACCACTGAGCAGTGGCTCCCCACATTTATCTGCTCAAGGAAGCAGCAAAATCTTTTTCTTTTTCTTTTTTTAAATATAAAAAATAGAACAACAGAATTATGGACCCTTAGAAAAGGTGACCTCTGTATACATGTAGCAGTTCTGTGATGCTTGGCACTCCCATCAGCACCCTCACTGGTTACTGGTTAGGGTGTTAATGTAAAAAAAAAAAAAGAGAGACATTATGTAAAGTTATCCGTTAGGCTCCAGAATGGCTATAATCTTTCAAAATATTATTTAAGCGCAATCCTCAGGTTGGTTGACTCAAGGCCTAGGACTTGGACATTGGTAGGGGGAGATGGAAGGGGCAGACTGCATGACAAGGGTGTGTTTGCCTTCAGAAATGCAGAAACCCTCTATGCAGACATGTTCTTACTAGAATTGTGATTATTACCCTCTGGCTGTAGGCCTAAAAGTACTTGTCTGAGTGCTCAGGCATCTTACCCTTCAAACTAAGCAACTGAGGGCAGGGGAGTGGGGACTCTGGAATACATTTGTATGGGGTGGGGGCAGGAGGCTGGTTAGGATGTACAGAGTGTAGAACCTCACCTCCGAGGTTTAGGCCTGGCTCACTCCCTTACATGACATCAAGGAGCACAACTTATGCTAAGTTAGTAGCAAGAAAATGAAGACTACGGGTAATTTCACCACAGCCATCTAGAATTGTGGCTGTGATGGGTGGCACGTCTGTTTGAGCCCCGCCAGATGTTCACCATGGTGAATTCTTTGTGGGGTTCAAAGCTAACCATGGTTCTGGGGTTGAGGCCAGCCTCAGGGCCGGAACTGTGGTTAGCTGAACCACGATCAGGAAAGGTACAAAAGTAACGTGTGTTACCTTACTCTGTTCCTGAGCATGGTCCAGACCGCAGTACGGGATTGAGTACAGCAGCCACATGGGTCGCTGCACCCTCCCGTCTCCCTGAGGGTGGGAGGATGTGGGAGCATAGGGAATGGGACCATGTGGCCACACATCGTGCCGCATGCCCCCCCCCCCGAGATTCCCCTGCATGATGAAGCTGGCACGTCTAAAGGACATCCGGCTTCATCACTGACTGGGGTCTGAGATGCATTCCGGTCCAGGTTTCAGCATGTTGGGCCTGGAGGCCCAGCACGTCTGAAATTATCCAAGGTATGAACTTTCATACTGGTAACCACTTACTAGGAAGCACTGTGTTAACGTAAACATGGCAGGAAAAGCTGGAAGTAAGAAAAGGTTGCTTGGGAGATGATGGCTAGATGGCAGGCACAGTTAACTGATCACTGGGTTTAACAAAACTCTTTTTCAACAGAAAATTCTATTTCTGTCTCTAACAGTTTTGTGAAAATATTTTCTTACATTCCAAACTTTCAGATGAAATTTTTGTTGGAAATTATTTTTTCCAGTTGATTGAAATGATTTATATACACAGTGAAAATACACAGAGTGAATCATGCAAAATGTAGTTTAATCTACATTTAATATAAAACTACATTCATTTTTAATGTTTAATGTTTTGATTTAAACCATTAATGGTTTAATGTTTAAAGTTTCTCAGCTGATAAAAAGTTTTTCCAAAATGTTTTATTGGAAAATTTTGAAAAAAGAAAATATTTCAAGAAACTGTTTCTGGCTCTGAAAACAAACCCTGCAATGAAGTAAAACAGAAACAGAGTGAACTCATAACTGTGAGAGTCACTATTTCAAACTGCCTAAATTATACTGTAAAATAACAGACTGTGAAATAACAAAACCAGAACATTTAAAAATAAAAATAAATCAAATTATACAAATATAAGCATGCAATGTGCTCCACAGAAATACATCACATAGTCTAGGGCTGCTTTTAAACAAGGAGCGCTGAAGCGCCTCTTCAACGCCGCATTAAAGCAAAGCCGCCGGAAGTGACGTTCTCCCCATTGCCGGCAGCGGCGGCTGGAGACACGGGGCTTTGGAGCGGCGCATTCTTAAGCCTGATAATTGAAGTCTTAAGAATGCGCCGCTCCAAAGCCCC
>QEPC01003743.1:6977021-7112280 GCA_003113815.1 Sphenodon punctatus | reverse complement strand
AGCCTGATAATTGAAGTCTTAAGAATGCGCCGCTCCAAAGCCCCATGTCTCCAGCCGCCGCCGGCAACGGGGAGAACGTCACTTCTGGCGGCTTTGCTTTAATGCGGCGTTGAGGAGGTGCTTCAGCGCTCCTTGTTTAAAAGCAGCTTAGGACTGCCATTTCTCTGTATTATAGAGCCCAGGAGTGGCTCTCTAGTTAAGGCATCTTGTACTCTCTGTTAAAATAATGACAATTCTACTTTTATGAAATTGAGATGATGCATCCTATCAGTTCGAAATCTTGAACATAGAATTCCCTGGGAAAGGGGTAGAATATGTCCACATTTCATGTAAATTGAATGGAAAACAAAAAAGGTAGAGACATTTGAAAAATGCAGGTAGATCATTTTTAAATTTTTTATTTTTACTTTTTTGAAGGTTTCTCTTGATGAGGAAATGTGTGTTTAAGGATGTTGGTGTTTATGTGTAGTTATTTTAGAAAATTCAAGTGTGCATTCTAGTTCTTGCTTTAGTTTACGATTTGAAAATCAGTTGTGTAGTTTTTAAGTTCTGAGGTTTTGCAGTTCCCATGTTATCCAATGGAGAGAGACAGATTTTTAAGTTATGTCAGGATTTCTGAAATCTGATGGAAAGAGCCAAATGCTGGGACCAAATTCAGGCAGCTGAGATGATGGTAGCCCTAATCCCAGACCCCAGAAGCCTGAAAACTGCTTCCTCTCTCCTAACCTCACACTCTCAATTACTTTTCTTGCTAATCCTTCCCTTTCTTAGTCCAGTTCATCTGAAATGTTGTAGGAGGAAATTGTGATCCTGGGGCAGAGAGTACATAGAGCAGTGTGAACAGGTTGTCTTTTTACAAACAGCAGGCTTCTACTGCCCTCTACCAAAGCTAAGAATGCAACCCTCATCTGTTGAAGTCAATAGCAAAACTTCCAGGGTGAAATGCATTAATGCCTGTACAACCACTCCTCATCCAGAGCAGAGCCAGACATTCATGACAATGGAAGCCAGGACTCATGGGTTCAATGGAAACCAGGTATGGTGAGTTCAATAGGAGGGGAGTAGGGGCTAGTGGGCTAGAGCAGAGGGACTGGGAACCAAGACTCCTGGGTTCAATGGGAGGGCAGTATGGACTTGTGGGTTAGAGCAGGGGGTCTGGAAGCCAAAAATTCTGGGTTCTCTGGGAGGAGAGTGGGGGCTTGTGGGTTATAGCTACCTTATACTGCCTGATAAGAACCTCACCCGTTGAAGTCAATGGCAAAAGTTAAATTGAATTCAATGATGAAAAGTGTTAATGCCCACACCGACTCCTCCTCACCCAAAACAGAGCCAGCCAACCAGAGCTGCTTTACTGGTAGAGTCCCCACTCCCCAGAGCTTTGCAAACTGTTTCCATGCTGGGAAATGCTGTGGTCCTGTAGCAAGGAGTTCATAGAGCATCAGGGAGTACACACAGCAGGTAAATAGTTACTCTGCTTCAGATCCTGGGGTAATGTAATCCAGATATGGTGTGCCATGTTTTAATCTTAGCTGGATCAGGGTTCCTCTCTTGTAGTTACAGCTACCTTTAATGGCCTAGTAAGAAGCAAACCTAAGAATGCAGTCCTCACCCACTGAAGTCAATGGCAAAACTTCAATGGTGAAAAGTGTTAATGCACAACTTGGATCACAGGAAATGGGGAGGGAACAGTGACATAGCAGTCATAGTCCCTAGAGGGAACCAATGCAGTGAAGGATGGGTTGCTTGAGGCACTTGAATGTCGGCTCTTTGAGGCTCCCCTTTCAAAGTAAGGGTGCTTTCAGATGTGCAGTAACGTTTACTAACATGTTCAGGTGGGGGGATGCACATGCAAATTATGTACGGCTTTGATAGTGTCAGAGAGACGCGCCATGCATAAATGAAGCTTTTTGGCGCACTGATTAATGTGTTGTACCGAGCTACAAAATCTACCTCGGCACAGTGTATTTGTCAGTGCGGTGAAAAGCTTCAATCATGCGCGGTGCGTCTTTCTGACATTATGGAAAGACGCACCTAATTTGTACGTGTGTCCTGCTGACTGAACTCATAAGTACACTTTACTGCACATCTGAAAGCACCCTACATCTCTCAACCTATTTCAGATTCGCAAGAGGAAGCAGATCTGGGTGGGTTAAAATTTCAAGGCACAGACAAGTTTCTTTCCTTGTTTTAGTGAGAACATCTGAAGGAGCTAGAGAGGGGGAATGGAAGAGAGGACAGAAGAGCTATAAACAGAGGTCACTACCCACAGAGGTTGCCCTGTCTGCTAGGGATGTGCAAACGCGGTTCGGCTGTTTGGTGTTTGGCCCGAACTCGGCCCATTTGGACGTCCGAACCAAACGACTGAACTGAACGCTAGAACTCCTGAACAGTTTGAGCACGTTTGGATGAGTTCGGGCATGTTCGGGCGGGAAAAACAGGGCAGGCAGGCCCGGGGGCGGGCAGCTGAGGAGCAGACTTCCTGGTGCCAGGAGTGGAGAGGCTTGGACTAGCAGCCAGCCTGCCCAATCGCCATCCCTCTATCCTAAGACCACTGGCTTTGCAGTCTGCGATTGGCCATGGGCTAGGCTGCATGGAGCCAATGGGCCTTGTGGTAAGGTGGGCGCAGCAAGTAACAAAAGTCATTGCCCTCCCCCCCTTCCAACTCCTTCTGAGCTAGCCACTGATCCTGTCAGCAGACATTTTCATAAGTCTCCCTCTCCCAGTAGTTTGTGTTCCTCCCAATCCATTGCCATCCTCCTCCTATTTCACCCATTTCCACACATTTACAATGGAAGCCAGGACACCTAAATCTATCTAATCGAATCTAAATAAATGAAACTATGGATAGTTTCATTTATTTAGATTCGATTAGATAGATTTAGGTGTTATTTTTATTTTTTACCCCTCCCTGTGTTCTTTCTCCCTACCCTCCATTGAATCCTTCCCTCCTCCCTGCATATATTCCATCCCTTCCCCTGTTTGGGGATTTATTTAGAGTAGCATTAGATTGATTTTGGTTTTGTTTCAGTTTTGTACCCCTCCCTGTGTTGTTTGTTGTCAGCTGTCTGTGTTTCCCCCCGCCCCTCCAATCCCTCTGTGTAGACAGACAGACAGATAGACAGACAGATAGTTGTAGGAGTTAGCTTAGTTATAGAGATAGCTAGAGATAGTGTGCAGTGATTCAGTTTTAATATTTTATAGTGTGTTCATAGGACTAGGCCTTTGTAGATATTAGATAATATTCCATTTAGTTCCATAGGTTTTAGAATAGTTAATAGCAGTTAGAGTTAATGTAGATATATATAATATTAGATTACAAATTTGAATAAATAAATAAATAAAAATATAAAATCTTCCTGTGAATTATTTGGGTGGGAGAAATGGAGAAGGGAAGCAGGGGAGGCCGGTCTGCTGCCCGTAAGGCGGGCAATTGGGCACGTAGCAGAGATGGCAGGGGCAGTGCCAGCGGAGTGATATCAGGCATCAACAGCAGCCCGAGCCCATCACCATGCCCCAAACTTCACAGGCCTGATTTTGGCAGTCAGGCTTCAGAGGCTCCCAGCAGTGGCACTAGCTGGGGTGTGGTTCAGCAGCACCAATGTCCCCAACTCCCATTATTGATGTGATCCCCAGTAGTCCAGGGCTGGTGGATCCCACCCTGGCTCCTAGAGGCAGGACCCGATCCTTGGGCAATGGCAGCAGGGAGAGGAGCAGCAGCAGCATCAGCAGTTATAGGGGGCACAGGGAGAGTGACAGCAGCATGGTGAACAGTTATTCAGCCTCAGGGTCTCAGTACTCTCCTTCGCGGGACATCACTCTGATTGGGAACAGCGAGTCAGATACTAGTCCTGCAGATGAGATGTCTGGTGCTGAGGTGATGGCTGGGCCCTCTGAGAGCTGTGTCACCACCATGTTCTGCCCCTCCCAGCAGCGCTGTCAGAGGTGCATCACCCAGTGCAGGCCAGAAGGCAGGAGGGGGAAAAAAATCCTCCGTCTGGGCGCATTTTAAGTTGATGCAGGTGGATGATCCCAGGGAGGTGCAGTGCACTTTGTGCCAGAAGTTGGTGAAGCATGGGTAGGTGCTCACCAACCTTGGCACAACTGTCATGGTGAGGCACCTCAAGGCATGCCACAGCACTGTGCTGCTAAGCATGGATGCCACCGGGTTCCTGACTGGAGCGGCCAGTCATCTGCCTCCATCACCGGGCAAGCGTCCTGCTCTAACAGCTGCCTCTAGCAGCAGGAGTGATATTGCTGCTAGGAGGGAGAACAGTAGCAGCAGCAGTGTCAGTGCACTATGGAGGAGCTGGGGTGGGGGCAGCTGCCAAGTCCATCGGCAGCTGCAGGACATGGAGGGTGGCATAGCTTTCAACTGAAAGCCACGCACATGTTGGAGGAAATGATCACACTGGATGGGCAGCCCTTCTTGGTGGTCGGGGACATGGGGTTTAGGTGCCTGATTGGCTTCCTGGCCCCCCAGTTTAAGCTGCCCTTGCGCACCACCCTGAGTCAGCAGGTGGTGCCAGCCTTGTAGCGGGTGAGGGAGCATCTGGAAGGGGCTGGGGGTCCCACTGTCCACTTCACCACAGACCTGTGGTCGAGCAGGAACGCGCAGCACACCTACCTGGTAGTGATGGTGCATTGGTGGCAGGATCCGGAGGCAGCATTTGGCAATGGCAGGAGGGGTCCTGATGCAGGGTATAGGTGGGCCTTGCTTCAAGCGGAAATCATGGATGTCCCCCACACCACTTGGAACATCGAGTCATCCCTGACCGCCATGGTGAGGGAGTGGGTCACGCCAGGTGTGTCCTTCACCAAGGGGTGTGTGGTGATGGACAATGCGGACAACATACTGAGGGCAGTCCTCAAGGGGGACTTCCTGTTTCACCAGCATTCCTTGCACCAAACACACCCTTCACCTGGTGGTCAGGGATGCTTTGGGCTTGGGGGAGAAGGGGATTGGGGCAGGCACCCTTAGCTCCCTGATTTAGCAGGGGAGGAAGCTGGTTAGTTTGTTTAACCGGAGCGTGAAGGGCAGCGACCTCCTCCAGGTGAAGCAGGCTGAGCAAGGCTACCCAGTGCACCAGCTGGTGGAGGATGTGTCCACATGGTGGAAGTCAACGTTCCTGATGCTCGAGCGGCTTCTCGAGCAGAAAGCCTCCTTGCATCAGGTTCAACTGGTGATGGACAGTGGGGCACCTCCAAGGTACGATGGGACAGAATGGGAGATCCTGGCTCACACAGTCTTCGTACTCAGACCATTCCTGTCCATGACGGAGACCATCAGCTCCTCCACGGCCACCATTAGCAAAGTGAAACCTCTGGTCCAGAGTATCCTGGGGTGGCTGGAGAAGATTCACCAGGGGTGGGATTGTGGCCCTCAGGGCAGGAAGCTGGTGGATGAAGTGGTTGACCTGGTGCAGCAGCTGAAGGCAGGGCTGAAGGCGCGGTTCGGTTAGCTCCTTCAGCGGGCGGAAGATGTTTTGGCAACCATGCTGGATCCCAGGGTCAAGGGCAGTGTGGCACACCAGACAGCGCTCTATGGGCACTGGATTGGTGAGTTGATGGAGAGGGTCTGGCAGTTATAGCAGACCCTTGAGAGTGCATGGCAGCAGCAGCAGGACGCCCCTGGGAATGGTGGGAGTGGGAGCAGCCACCCCTTTCAGCCAGCAGGGCCTATCCCTGCCCCCCCTCCGGTCTTTACAGTCCTCTAATGCTTGCTCCTGGGCTAAGCAATTATCTAGACTCTTGCTGACCTTTTTTTGTTCGCGTGGTGGGAATTTGATTATTCTGGTCATAAAAGTTTTTTTACATAAATGTGTCCCACAGCTCCTCTATGGTGCCATTTTATGGCCTTTGGATAAAATCAAGGACTTGGAGTGTATTCAGGCAGGTTTTTTGCACTCCTTGTTGTTTGCTCCCCCTGAGGTAAGCACTTTTGTCTTGTAGCTGGAATGTGGTGTTACCCCTCTTAGTGAGAGGATATGGCAGGGAACGCTTAACTACTGGCTAAAATTGTTTTTTGGGGTAGCTGCCCCTCTTTCTTGTTTGGTGTTCTCGGATAATACCTCTTGTAAATGGCTACAGTTGGTGGGCAAGAAATTAAATCATCTGGGTTTTTCTCCTGAGTCACTCGCCCCTTTGGGGTATAAATCCGCCAAGAAAGTAGTGACCCAGAGATTGGCGGATATTGGCTGCCAGGAGCGAGGGGCTCTACTTAGTGCAAGTAGGGTTTTGGGATTTCAGAAGTGCTTGTTCTCTGAGTCCGGACAGCCGAAGAAGTATTTGGATTACGGGCTTCCTACGTTAAAGAGAAGGCTCTTTTTCCTGGCCCGGGTGAATTATTTCCCTTCCTCCCTTATTACGGGAAGATATCAAGGGATTCCACTTGCAGAGCGTTACTGCCGATGCCCCCTGAAGCAGGCCGAGTCGCTAATCCATATCTTTTTTGAATGCCCTTTATATGCTGATTTACGGCAGAGGTTATTGTTTCCCCTCATTAGTGGGTTCCCGGGCAGATCTTGTGAATTTTGGATGATTCACTATTTATGTGACAACTGTAAGGAGACTACATGGAGGGTGTCACATTTTCTATTTTGTGTTTATGTCATAAAACAGTAGTAGGGGATTATAATGTTGCTTGCAGTGGTTCAGTATATATGGTGTTTTAATGTTGATTATATTATATAATTTGTTTTACATTTTATGTTTTATAGTTTTACAGTTTTAGTCGGGCTTAGGTCCCTTTTATATGTATAATTGTATGCCGGATTAGGCTATTTCAATCATGTATGCTTTGTTGGTTTCGTATTGCTGTGCGTTTGCAATGACCTTTTGGTTGCGCAATAAAGTATCTTATCTATCTATCCCTGCCCCCAGCCCTAGCAGCACCAGCAGCAGGTTGAGCAGCAGCAGCACCCCTATTGCCAGCAGCAGCTCGTATGTGCAGGGCACTTTGACGAGCATGGGCTCGTGCACAGCAGGGCAGGCAGGGTGGCTGAGGGCTGTGGTAGAGGTGGTGCCCAGGCAGAGTTACGTGAGGGAGTACGACAGCGCGTCAGCAGCAGTGGAGAGTTACCTGGAGGAGTCATGCATCAAACCCAGCAGCGGTCTCTTGGCCTACTGGGCCAAAGTGTGGCCGACCCTATCCAAAGTGGCCAAGGGTCTCTTGTCCTGCCCACCAATAATTGTTTCAGCAAGTGGGTGTTCTCCATGGTGGGGAACATTTGCTCGGTGCATCGTCTGAGACTGGGGGCCAAGTTGGTGGAGCAGTTGTTTTTTATAAAGGTCAATCTTCCACTGCTGGGATTCCCCGAGCTGCCCCTGGACATGGATTGATGGTGCAGTGGCACACGCCATCCCATGCCAGGGGCAGTCTTGGAACGGGGCTCCTCCTCAATCTGGGCTGCTGCTATTGAGATGCTGTCCCTCCTTCCCAATGCCCAGCACTCGCCTTGCCTCACTCTCTCTGACTAGACGGCCTCGGGCGGTTTATTTGACTGGCCTCATGATGCACGGTGGCATTGGGAGGTTGTAAGCCTGCCAGCCGGCCTGCCTATCTGACTGGTTCTCTCTTTCTCATGCTGCACAGTTTTTGTTAGTCTATCTGAGTGCCCTGCCAAGATCCCAGCCTGCCTTTCCTACTGCCTCTCATGCCACGCTGCCTGTCTGCCCGCCCGCCCAGGTTGCCAAGATCAAACCCTGACTCAGTCTGCCTTCAGCTCATGCCACGCTGCCTGTCTGCCTGCCCGCCCAGGTGGCCAAGATCAAACCCTGTCTCAGTCTGCCTTCTGCTCATGCCACGCTGCCTGTCTGCCTGCCCACCCAGGTGGCCAAGATCAAACCCTGCCTCATTCTGCCTTCCCATGCACATGCCAAAGTGCCTGTCTTCCTTCCCTGTGGGCAAAGCTGAATCCCTACCCCAGCCTGCCCACCTCTCATGACAAGGTGCCTGTCTGACTGCCCTGGAAACCCTGGGTGATGTTCCCCACTGGTCTTGTAATCCCGCTGCTGCTGTCTGCTGGTCCATGGGTGAGCTGCCCTGGCAAATCCAAATGTGCCCACGAAATCCTGCTGCTGCCATCTGCTGCTGTATGGGAGCTCTTCCCTGGCAAATCCTTCTGCCATCTGCTGCTGTATGGGAGCTCTTCCCTGGCAAATCCTTCTGCCATCTCTGCTGTTCCACGGATTCTGTGCCTGGTCAATCCAATGTCTGCTGCTGCTGCCAATGTCACCTCTGTTGTCTGTGCCATGGGTTCTGCTACCAGGAATCCAATGTCTGCTGCTGCTGCCAATGCTGTCTCTGCTGTCTGTGCCATGGGAACCCAATGTCCACTTCTGCTGCCTCTGCTGTGCCATGGGTACTGTGCTCTAGCAATCCAATGTCTGCTACTGGGTGACCACATGATTCACCACCGAGCAAGGCTTGACCAATTTGCAGTAGAGCTTCTTGAGATCGGTTGAGTACGATACAAGTCTGAAATGCCTGGCCATGTAGGGGTGCCAGCCACCAAGCCCTGGCTGGGCCTCTGCCGATGCTCTACTGATGCAACGCCCGGCCAAGTAGGGGTGCCAGCAACTCCAGCCCCAGGATCTACCATCAGGGTTCTGGGGCCTATGTTCCAGGAAGGGAGGGCTGTCATTCCACTTCATTGTCTGCAAGTGTCCCACACAGAGGCCAGCCAGCCTGCAATGCCCAGTCAAGCAGGGGTGCCAGCCAATGAGTCCTGGCATATTGCAGGAGTGAGGGGCTGCATTTGGCTCCTCAGTCTGAGGTTCCATGTGGTTTATTTATTATTCATTATTATTATTATTTTATTTACTTGGATTCTTAGCCTCCCCCTCCTGCCACAGCAACTTGGTGTGGCTAACAACATAATAAAATACAATAAAAATACACTTAAAAAATATTCAATATAAAAATATAATTTTAAGCCACAAAACATAGGCAGAGCCACAACCTCCCTCCCAGCCTCCCACCCCTCACCAGTTCCCCTTGCCAAATGCCTGGTGGAACAGCTAGGATTTACACTGTCTTTGGAAAGAGGGGAGGTCCTGAGCCAGATGGACCTCCGTCGGGAGGGAGTTCCGCAGCTGTGGTGCTGCCACTGATAAACCCCCCCCATTTTTGGGATACCCTAGGGAATCCAAGGGAAGCATCCCCACCTGACTTCAGGGGCCAGTCCAGGACATGGGGAGTGAGGCAGTTTTGCAGGTATGCAAGTCCCAGGCTGTTTAGGGATTTATAAGTCAAAACCAATATTTTGAATTGAGTCTGGTACACTATAGGCAGTCAGTGCAGGGAATTAAGCACTGGTGTAATGTTCTCTCAGTGACCCATTCCTATCAGGAGACAGGCCACTGCATTCTGCACCAGTTGCTGTCTCCAGACCATCCCCAAAGGTAGTCCTACATAGAACCCATTGCAATAGTCCAGTCCTGAGGTAGTGAAGACGTGGATGATGGCTGTCACGTCAGCGTGGAGACATACGACCAAAGCCATCGCACCAGATGTAACTGGTGAAATCCTCTTTTTGCCATGGCCTCCACCTGGACATCCAGGTGGAGCTGTGAGTCAAGGAGCACCCCCAGACTATGGACCTGAGGAGCTAACAAAGGAAAGACCCTGACAATGATGCATGCCACCACTCCCTCAGTCCCACCCACCAGCATCACCTCCGTCTTGTCAGGATTTAGCTTCAGACGATTCGCCCTTATCCAGTCCACTACAGCCACCAGACACTGGGTAAGAACCGAGACTGCCGGGTCTGGATCAGTTGAAAATGACAGGTAAAGTTGGGTGTCATCAGCATACTGATGGCACCGCACACCAAACCCTCTAATGACCTCACCCAATGGCTCCATATACACATTGAACCAGGAGAAGCGACAAGACAGACCCTTGCGGGACTGAACACTTGAGGTCCTGGGGAGAAGATGAACAAACACCCAACACTACACGTTGAGTTCTCCTGGCCAGGAAAGAGCAGAACCATTCAAGAACAGTTCCGCCCACCTCAGCTCGCTCCCATAAGCAAGTCACCAACACCTCATGGTCAAAGGTATCTAACATGATCAATAGGGTTGAACAACCCTGGTCTAACTCACAGTGAAGGTCATTGACCAAGGCCACAAGTGCAGTCTCAGTGCCAAAACCCGGATGAAAGCCAGACTGTCAGGTATCCAGAAAACTGACACAATCCAGATGTCCCTGAAGCTGCCAAGCCACCACCCCTTCCACAACCTTCCCTAAAAAGGGAAGGTTAGAGAGAGGCTGATAGTTGGCCAGGGTCCAATGTCCAATGATGTTTTTTTAAGCAGAGGCCGCACTACAGCTTCCTTGAGGTGGTCTGGCACCTTGCCCCCCTATGGGAAGCGTTGGCCACCCCATCCACCAACGGCGCCAACATCTCCCAGCTGGCCTTAACCAACCAGGATGGGCATAGATCTACTTCACAAAAGGTGGCCCTGACTTCCTCCAAGACATCTGCAGCATCAGCGGGCGATATCCACTGGAACTGATCCTACAAAATATGATGTTTAGAATGTTATTACTGGTGAAATAAGAACTCTTACATCTGTGGAATGGCAATTTGACTTTCTTGTTGTAGCAAGTCGATATCCTGGGTGGCATAACGGGGATAGTTATATAGTTACCATTAACTTTTTCTAGAAGACCTAAGTCTGAGAAAACAAAGAAGGTCCTAATGTTCCAAGCTAATCCCATAACAAGTAATATGAATGATGAGAGAAAGATATGGGATTTAGAAATCTAACTGTAGATGTTTCAGTCTGTAAGTTTTAATCAGATGGTATTGCACGTAAAAGACATTTCACAGCATTTCAATCTCTACATGCAGTCACTTTGATGATGTACAAACAGAAAGAGAAACAGAGGGTGTTTTTACACACACATTTCTCCTGCATGTTTGCTGTTACATCCTGAAATTTCTGTGTGTCTAAATCACTCATCCAGATCTTAAACGGACGGATCTTTGAACTTCTGCGTGAAACTTCTCCCAGAACTTTTGTGTGTAAAAGGTTGTCCTGTAAAGGGCTTTGCTCCAGGCAGCTGTGGTCACTTGGTTTCCATGGCAGCCTGTCACGTCTACAGCTGCAGCTACTTTTGGCTGCCTCAGGGAAGTGTTTGTGTGAAGAATGCATCCAGGAACTGTGTCAGGTCAGTGTGTGTGTGAAAAATGCAAGCGGAAGTTATTTGTGGGCTTATAAATCCAGAAGATTGAAACTTCTGGAACTTTAACGTGTGTGTAAAAATGCCCAGAGAGTTTATTCAATACTTATGGTCCATACTGGAATGTCTAATATGAGGATATTTAATATTATAGGATCCAAAAACCTTCATTTTAAACAGGAGTTAAGGCTAATACAAATTCAACTGTGCTCTAAAAAACATAGCAATTGTAATATAAAGTTTTCACCTTAACTTGAGCACCATGTAAACAGTAAAGATATTGTCCAACCTCACAAACAGAGTGTTTATAGATGGATGGGGAGCCTGCCGGTGTCCAGAGCTGCTCCAGGGGCCCACCCTTGTGGCGGCCAGTTACCAGCTCCGTCTGAGTCCACATCAGATGGAACGCAGTGTCCTTGGGCAGTGATCCGCGCCCCCCACCTCCGCACCTTAGAATTGCAGGCGCTCACCCAGCACTCTATCTGGCACCACAACACCATGGTGCTGCTGAAAGGGCTAATAGACAGACGGGCATGGAGCTGCATTTTGGGTTCCCCCAACAGATGGAGAGCAGTGCCACATTTAGCCATTACCTTGGATTTGGCCGGCCTGCTCCATGAGATGTGCTCCTGGAGGCTCTGGAGTAGCACAGGCAGGGCTGCCACAGAGCAGCAAGAGCCTGCTCTGGATTGAACATCTGGCAGGCACCTTTTATACAGACTGGTCAATCTGGAGGTGATGAGGCACCCCTGAAGCTGCTCTCTTTCTGTTTTCACCCACTGTGCTCACTTACAACTTGGAGTTTCAGTATCGGAAAGAACCGAAAGTGTCTGATAATGGCGCTTTTGGTTCTAATCTGAGGACTGAAAGTTTGAGCTGTACCAGTTCTTTCTATTGGTATCAATTTTGGTTCTTTCACAATGATGAGTCTTAGATTCTTTTAAAAACAGTTTGTGCTGCAGCTGCCTGCTTGTTTTGGCGTCAAGGTGTACCCTGCTCTCTAGATTAGTCGCATTTTTGGTCAACAAAGGCATCACAATCCAAGAGCTACCCTCAGAGATTTTGGGAGGGGAGATGATGTGGGGCACAGTGTCTCTGCTGGTGAATTGCCAGGAAGACTTTCCTGACAATCATTCAGCAGAACTCAGGGATTGGTGGTGATGTGCAAATTTGGAGTAGCGTTTTTCCTTCTTCTGGGATCTGCTCTGACCCTGGAAGTAGGGCTAATGCGGCAGCAACTGTTACCACACCGTGATTACATTCCTAAACCTTGGCATCCCATGTTGCGCCTCACAGAATTCCGCGCTGTACCCCGTGATTCTGCAATTCTTTCTCTACAAGAATCCGCAGATGCGGCATGTATGTGTTTCACCAATTTGCTGATCATTACCATTGTCATATAAAATCAGTGGTCTTTTCCCACGTTCCACCAATTTAATATATGAGACACAGTCATGAGCGCTTATCGTGGTTCCGCAAAGGGAGTATGACTATTTTGTATGCAGCTGCTGCTGCGCTGTGCTGTCACGCTGACTGCTGCTGGTGTGGTGCTGTGCTGTCTGTATGTCTCTGTACCGTAGTAACTGCTCGTTCTTCTCAATACGTACATGCATGAACAACATGTTCTGGTTGGGAGTTGAAGGAACGGTGTTTTTATTATATTGCAAATTGATCTTTTACGTAAAGATCTCCAAAGAAAAGTTTTTTGTCCAAAACTCATGTTGGGAATTTAAAGTGACCTGTGTATTTGCTGATCAAGTCATTTTTTACATCATAGGACCGGCTCTGAAAGTTGAAGGAATGAAGTGTGAAACTGTGAAGTTCATGCAGAAGAGTTTCTTACAAGCCTCATTCCGCAATTGCTCAATCTAGAAGAATTGAGCTGAGCAGCAGAACTCTGTTGTTGGCATAGTTGTTAATGTCGCCGCTTGCCATACAATTTGTAGCTGTCATTCAGCTGGCTCAAATCCCCACTGTTACATGTAACTTTTTTTTTTTTTTTACTTTTAGATTAGTGTTATTGTTTGTTTTGGTAATAATATAATTATTGCTGTGCTTTGCTGCCATACTTTGTTATATAAATAATTTAAAAATGTTTATTTATTACATTAACCTAAGACTAACTGATTAGCGCAGCCGAGCCAGGTGACATGTGTTATGTTAGTGCTATTATGCCCCGCCCCCTAGCGCCGCCAGCATTTCTCTCACTTGCAGTCATCGACCGCTGTCGCCGATGCCCTCACTGACTGCCCTGCCCCCACCTGTCCTTACGTGACCACCTTCCCTCCCCCGGACACTAGATGAGTTCTGTAGAGTCTGAGACACTCTGGTGGGCGGCAACCAGCAACAGCCAGGGAGAGGGGTGTGTGTGTGTTGCTTTTAGCATTTTAATCTTCTACTTTATCAGAGCCTTTGTCGTTAACAAAGGACAGTTAACAAAGACAGAGTGATTGATTTAGATAGGTCCCACTCCCTGCCCAGTGCACTTACAAAAAGAAAATCAAAGATGCACAAGGATGAGGGGAATACACAGGTAAAGACAGATATACATGTATTCCCATTTTACATATGGGGAACTGACACTGAGAAGTTTTTACTTCTCCAAGGCTACTCAGTGATTTCCTATTTCAATTAGCCCTGGTCTCCTAGGTCCAAGTCCATCAACCCCTTACGCATTAGAGCTTTAAATCAGCCCTTAGCGTGTGGCTCAGTGTCGCAGCTTTGTGGTGGATGTACAGAAGATTCCACCCTTTTTCTGCTTCTAATCATCTGGCTTATAAAGTAAGTAGGCATACATACACACACACACACACACACACATACTCCCCCATTGAAAAGACAAAATGTTTAAATTTTTTTCATTCAATAAATAATAATTTCTTTTTAGTTGTTTCAGTCTGTTTTCAAACTGTCCAGACAACCCCTCGACCCAGATAAGACAGATTGTTTTACAAACAAATTGTAAAACAAGGGGAGTTGAGTCAGTTCAAATGTAGTACCCCGCCCCCATCTCAAACAGCCCCACTCCCAACTGCATTGTATGTTATCTCTGACTTTGAGAGAGCATAGCTGGCTACTTTAGCCCAGTTTTACAACTTTAAAAGCCCTCCATTCCAGTCTTCATCAGTGTGCTCTGCAACCATCCAGGCAAAATACACCCATCCCTCTGCATTCTGCAACTATCCAGCCAATATACATACAGACCATGTATTTGTGTTGGTCGAATAAATATTTGCTAGTTGTAAAACAGGCTTGTCAGCAGGAGAGGGAGCAGGGAGTGGAAGTTTCAGTTGGCTACAGTGAGTCAGTGGCTAGCTAACTACCGGGCGGCTAGGTAGATGAACAGTTTCCTAAGTCTTTGTGTTGGGGCAGGGCAATCGGAGAGTTCACTTCAACTTCATACACTTACTGCAGTGCAGCACACTGGTCTGGCTTTGCTAGTTGTAAAACAGGATTGTCAGGAGGTGGGTGAGGTGAGGTGGGTGGGTGCAGGGCAATCGGAGACTTCACTTCACAAGCTGCATATACTCTCTCTCTCCTGGGACTATGAGCATGGCAAATCTCGGGCTGATCCGCAGGCGCACCCAGGTCACTAAGGCTCTGCTGTAATATAGTGTGGAAGTATGTAAGGTTTTTAAGTGGACTGAAGTTGAATGTTGTTGGGTCTCCCAGTACCCCGCCCCCACAAACTCAAACAGTAGGTGGAAGGAAACTCTTTGTTCCTAGTAGTTTGGCTACTGCTAAACTTGCCAGCCACCCAAATGAACTGGCTGCCTGTCTAATAACTGTGGACTCACTAAAAGTAACAATAATCCCCTTGTGGCAACTATAATCCCCTTGTGTCTTCTGTCAGCCTAAAAAGCCCCCCACACACATCCATCTGAAGTGAAGGAGTGTAAGCACATGAAGCCCAGTTTTACAACTTGCAAAGCCATCCATTCCAGTCTGCATTGTGCTCTGCTGTAATACAGTGTGGATTGGAAGTATGTACAGGAGAGTTGTACATGTGAAAATAAAGAACAGCATCCTCTGCTCCCCTCATGTTCTCAAGTTTAATGTTAGTCAACTAGGGCTAGCCACAGCGTAGATCATGCAAGCCAAACGTCCCCTCCCCCAGCCTACAAAGACTTCCCCATAGGAGTAGCCCCTGAAGCATTGTATGTTATCAAAACCACACATCTATGACTTTGAGAGAGCATAGGCGGCTGGCTACCCAGTTTCTCTGTATTCTGTAATGTGTTAGCCAAACGTCCCCTCCCCCACCTTTGGGGCAAGTCTTCTGAGCTGAGTGAATGACTCATACAGCATGCCACTAGACAACCATCCCCTCCCCCCCAGGCAAGAGTGTTTTACTTGAATTTGAACTACTGCTAGCCAAACGTCCCCCTTCCCTTCCCCCTAGTTTAGCTGGTATCTAAAATAAAGACAAGTCCTTTCTGAGCCCACCAAAATGAGTAAGGATTGAGAAGTGCTACTGCTCTTCTAAGATGACTTATATGTCCAACAAAGAAGTTTGATACCTTTTGTTGGCCAGCCTAAGTTGTCAAACTTAGACTGACCAACAGAAGCTATGCCTCATCTGTAGCGGCAGTCACCAATCCTGGCAGATGGGTTAATGGTTAAGCTTTTTTTTAAAACAGTAAAAGCAGTAGAGTCACAAGCTGTCTTTCTATGGATTTTAGACAATTACATTCACCATGTTAAGGTGCTTCATTGCACAAAATACTGATAATAGTCATGCTTTAGCTGGCGTGTGTGTCTTGGTGTGCCCATTGCTCCGCCCGAGATTTGACATGCTCATAGTGTATTGTTCAAGTCAATGCAGCTTGTGAAGTGCAAGCAAACTCCATGATTGCCCTGAACCCACCCACCACAAATACTTTGAAAACTGTTCATCTATTAGATAGCGAGCCACCCAGTAGTTAGCTAGCCACTGTAGCCAACCTTTCCTAATATTAAACAGCCAACCGGTTTTTCAACTTGAAAAGCCATCCAGCCCAGTGTGCTGCAGTAAGTGTAGGGGACGGTAGTTGAGTTGACTAGGCTGGGACGTGAACAGAATTTCACTGCTTCTGTAGCAAAATGGTTTAGGTACCCTGTGCTGCAATCCTGAATTTTTGGGTCTGGCAGTTCTAATCTGCAGTGGCCGGTCTTAGTTTTATAAACAAATGTTTTATGTTGCACGGTAATCTAAAATGTTGTTACTGCCTCCTATCGTAGTTCAATTTCTATCAACATCACCTACCCTACCCACAGGGGGGTCATTTCCCACACACCACACCCACCACCCACATCTGTGTTCAGCTTTATTTTATTAATATATACCATGTGTCCAGTGTATGTTCAATGATTAAATTTTTATTCAATATCTAAATTAATGTAATACAGGTTGGTAGCTGTGGCACTTGAAATCAATTTTTTTGTGAAGCCAATGTTACAGGGAAAAAGACAGTATGCTCCCCCACGTAGGTCATGCTAGCCAAACGTCCCCACCCCCAGAATAAAAAGGCTTCCCCAGACCCAGTGTAGTAGCCAATGCCCTTGCTAGTCAAACCTCCCCTCCCCCACCTTCGGGAGAAGCCTGAGATAAGCGATTCAGTGAATGACTCATAATACTCTCACTTAGCATACCACTAGACAACCGTCCCCTCCCCCACCAGCCAAGAGTGTTTTACTTGAATCTGAACTTGCAAGCCAAGTTAACTGGGTGGGCGTTTGTGAGAATGTTTGGAGCCATCTCGAAGAACCTTGTTTACAAGGTAGCAACCTTCTGTTCTTCTTCGAGTGCCTCCTCACATTCTCACAAATAGGAGAGTACCAAGCCTAGAAATAGGCGGTGGAGGATTTTTCTAGCAAAAATCAAACTTAATGCATACTGCATGCTAAAGAACAAGAGTTTATGTAGTAAAACAGGTAACTATATTTACAGTGAACCTCTACATATAGTAAAGTCTGTTATATAGAAACAAGTGGTTCTCCTGTGTTTGTCTTGCTTTAACAAAAATGCTTGAAAACAGAATTAAGTATAGACACACCAAGAGAAGTGTGGGGCTGGGAAACTAGGTGGAGAGCATAGTGCTTCTCTGCTAATTCTAGTAAATATTGTAGTACTAATTCTACATAGTTGAATTCTACATAGTTGAATTCATACATAGTTGAATTCTACATAGTTGAAATCTATGTACATATGTACATAGAATTCTATGTACATATGGAAGTATGTACATATGTATCTATGTACTATGTACATATGTACTATGTACTATACATAGTACATATGTACTATGTACATAGTAGAATTCTACATAGTTGAATTCTACATAGTTGAGTGGGCGACATAGATTTGACTTGTAGCCAAAGGCAGAATCTTCTCCACTTGGAGTAATAGGACTTATGAGTGGATGGTTTTTCATTTTGGAGATTACAAGGGCTAACTTGTTACTCAAGGATTGAGCCCCTCCTCCGAGCATGGAGGTTCAGCCATCCATTACAGTCAGTGCCAGCCAGTGCCAGTGCCAGCCAGCCAGCCAGGAGGGAGGGCAGTCTGCCTCTGGGGTAAGGGGGGAGCTATTTATTTGTACAGCTATCCCTTGCTCAGCAGGGAGAGGCAGCTGCCTCTGGGGTGGGATGGAACTGTTTATAATGGAATCCCTTGCCTGATGCAGCCTGAGATTCAGCACAGCTGTGGTGAGGGCAGCTGTGTATACAGGGATCCTTCACCTAGGGCTGAGATGCAGCTGCCTCTGAGGTGGTACAGTACAGACTATTAAACTGCCCCAAACACTGACCCTATTTGCACCTCTACAACTTCCCCACATTCCTGGCTGGGTGTGTGTGTATCTGTCATGGGGAAACTGCCAACTATGGAAGTATGTATGGTGTGGAAGTATGTACAGGAGAGTGGTACATGTGAAAATAAAAAACAGCATTCTATGCTCCCTGCATGTACTTTAGTTTGATGTTAAAAAACTATGGCTAGCCACTGCTAAGATCATGGTAGCCAAACGTCCCCTCCCCCAGCCTACAAAGGCTTCCCCATAGGAGTGGCCCCTGAAGCATTGTATGTTATCGAAACCACCCATCTATGAGTTTGAGAGAGCATAGGCGGCTAGCATGCCACTAGACAAAACCCCCCTCCCCCCCAGGCAGGAGTGATTTATTTGAAT
This sequence comes from Sphenodon punctatus, assembly GCA_003113815.1. Classification (NCBI taxonomy): domain Eukaryota; kingdom Metazoa; phylum Chordata; class Lepidosauria; order Sphenodontia; family Sphenodontidae; genus Sphenodon; species Sphenodon punctatus. The sequence continues at coordinate 7,093,923 of QEPC01003743.1, read as the reverse complement.
TTGAATTTCTCCCAGCCCAGCGTGCTGCAGTAAGTGTAGGGGACGGTAGTTGAGTTGACTAGGCTGGGACGTGAACAGACTTTCACAGCTTCTGTAGCATAGCGGTTTAGGTACCCTGCTGCAATCCTGAATTTTTGGGTCTGTTGGTCCTAATCTGCAGTGGCCAGTTTAACATTTAAAAAAAATAGTTTTATGTTGCATGTCAACAGAGAGGAGATGGGGTGTGTGTATGCGGCTTTATGTAGTCCACTTTGGAATTTAAGCTGAAGTTGTCAAACTTCAAACTTTAAATTACCCTCAACAGCTGTCTTCATTTTCCCCAATTTCCCCCCAAGTTCCCATTTTTCCCATTTTCCCCAAGTTTAGGAGGACTGCATTCTTTTGCAGAAGCCAAGTAAAAAAATATTATTTTAACAGTGTTTTCCAGTCCACTTAAATAAAGAGAAGAAGTGAAGATACTTATATGTTCAATAAAGCCTGACTGTGGTGCACAGTAAACCCTAGAAACCAAGAATTGTCAAAGAAATTAGAATCACAAAATATGGCTGGCCTGGGACAGAGCTTCTGTAGCTTAGTGGTTTACATTTCCCACTGCAATCCAGATTTCTTTTGATCTGGTGGTTCTAATCTGCAGTGTCCCATTTATCATTTATACATTATTATTTTTAATGTTGCATGGTCAGATAAAATGAAGTTACTGCGTCTGAACCTAGTTCAATTTCTATTTTAAATTTTCAGACATCTGTGAAGCACATAACTCTTAACATCTGTGCAGCAGACATCTGTGCACCCCCCCCCCCCCGCAGCTTTACGTTGTCAGCTTTGGAACTTAAGATGAAGTTGTCAACCCTTCCCCTTTCCACACACAACTCCAAAAGTCCAAAGTTGTGCTCCGCCTCCCTAGTGAATCTGTCTCTAGTCTAAGTCTACTCTCTACCTGGATGGATGGCCCCACCCCACCTCGGACGCAATGGACATTTACCTAGCAACTGACGCACACCAATAAGAAGAGTCTTTCCCTGTTACTGACAACTGACAGACACAGGCATTTAACACAGGGAGGTGGGCTTTAATACATGCTGGCCATGTGCAGCATGTTTATATGTCAAATCAATTCAATTCTAACTCCTCAGAAACCAAAAATGTATTTTATTGCATGCTTTACATAAGTAGGGATTTTGTCTTTACTAGTGAATTAATCTGTTTTAATTTTCAATGCCATTTCAGGTGAAATTTTGGTAGATGTGGCCTCTGCCATTTGGTCAATAGTATGGCATACAGCGGAGGATGTTCAAAAAGTAATATACAGACAGCAGAAAATGGGTAATTATTTCCAAAAAAATCCATTGTTACTTACTATTACCCTGTGAGTAGTGATCACATAAAGAAAATACCTTTGCTGCAGTTAAAGAGTGCATAAACTAACTGAGTTAACTTTTTACAGAAAAACGGCTGGAGAAATTACAGGAAGACAACAATGCCCTAAAAAATATGCTGGAGGATGTTTTTCATGAGGTGCGGTGCCATCATTGACCCAGCATCCAGAATGTAATTAATAAAAAATAATGAAAATTGTAAATATAAATAATGTAAATATGTTTAAAATTGTTTAGAAATGTTTTTAAAATTTGTTTTTTATACTGTTTGTTAAAGTTTGTCAATTAAAATTTGTTTTTTACATATGTTCTTTTGCACTCATTATTTTTGCCCTTGTCATGTTGCTTAAAGCACACACCATTGAAGTGACCAAAGCTAACAAGTGATACAACCACCTAATTGTGCTAGGTGCTAGTAAATACATGTTCCCTTATTTATTTTTTTCAATTTCTATCATATATTCCATAATTTGGTAAACTTCCCTCCCCTCTGTGTGCCTCCTCAATCTCTTCCCAAATGCAATTAGTTTGCAATGATTTTCTCTTCGCCATGGGCCTTTGCCAGTCCAACATACCCACCCGCACCCACCACACCCACATCTGTGTTCAGATTTATTTTATTAATATATATAGCATGTGTTCAGTGTATTTTCAATGATTAAAAGATGATAATGCAACTTTTGGAATGAATATCAATGAATTTTTATTCAATGTTGGAATTAATGTGTGACAGGTTGGTAGCTGTGGCACTGGCAATCAATTTTTTTGAAAGCCAATGTTTTTTATTCTCCTGATGAAGGCAAAACCCGCAATGAATGCACATCTTTTAAAAAACCCACTACTGGTTTGTGGGGAAAAAATTTGATTGTGCTGGGAAAATTCCTTCATGACTCCATATCAAAATGGCAATCGGATCACTACTGGATCCCAGAAGACTACTGGCAGTGGCTACAAATTGAATGTATAGCGGTTCCGTTTTCATGTCATTCATTTATCCATGGTCCTGAAAAACAGCCTTAAAACAAACACATTTATTAGTTACATTGTATAAATGTATGCTAGTTGTATGTGTACAATTATGTTTGTAAAAGACACCATGTTGCATACTCCAAAGACAAATCACTAAGACAATGCCCCCCTTGAAGCCCCACATGAACCCCCCTTTATTAATACCAGTTTGCCTATGTGTCATTCCATTGAGGCCATGACACAGAGGCCTCAGAGGACTTCCGTTGACGCCTAGCACAGAACTCTCTGCGGTGGGGATGTTTAAAGGGGGATGGTTTTAAGGCAGCTTCTTTAAAAGCAGCTAAAGTTATGTTTTATGCTTTAGTGCTGGTTGTTAGTCGGTGTTACATAGTTAGCCGGTGTTAACATTTAAGTATAACTAACATAGCCGGTGTTACATTTAAGTATAGCTATAAAATACAATATTGCACTGCAATACACAATTAGAATAATCATGATGTGCTGCACAGCACACCACAGTTACGTTGGAAATGTACCCTTGTTTTAAAAAGAAAAAACACAATCACCCTAAAGTTTGGTTTCTTCACTTCTCATCTTGTGGTCACGTAGGTAGGAGTACTAGTACCTTCAATTCCCAGACCAAATCATATGACTAATGTTCACTGCCGGATTTACAACACGTGTTCCCTTATGGCAATTTGCATGAGTCATTCCGTGTAGGCCATGACTGCACAGCTTCCATGCCGTGGGAACCTGGAACCAACAAACAGAAATGGAAAAAGGAACAAAGAAAAAGAGGCAAAACCTACCAGGAGTGTAAAAAACAATACTTATTGTACAACACATTCTGTAGTGATATCTTGAAGTGGACTGCACCACGCCATGCTATGGAACGCCATGCTAGTTCCATATTGCTTGCGAGTCATTCCGTGGAGGCCATGACTGCACAACATCCTTGTGAAATGGCCTGAACCACGCCATGCTACTCCATGTTCCTATTTGCTTGTGAATCATTCCATGGAGGCCATGACTGCTCAAAGAATAACACAAAAAGAGTTACAGCATTAGTGCTCTTGTATTCCTTCAGATAGTTCGTCTCCTTCATCATAAACTTTTCTCTGTTGATTGATTGCCTCTCTGGTGCACTTCATTATATTCTCATCTGTTGTTGCTCCAATTAAATCCTTGGTTATCTTCGGAAGGAATTCCCTGTTTATTTTTATTAATACTAGGCGCTCAAGATTTACACTGCTAAGACTAGTTCTTTTATTTCCCAAAATTGCTCCCGCGCAGCTAAATAAACATTCAGAGGGGGCACTGCTTGGAGGACAACCAAGAAGTGTTATTGCCAAATTGTATAGTGCTGGCCAAGTGCCACTTTTGTCAGCCCAATAAATGAGTGGATCACTATTCATGACATCCACAGGGGCAGACGACACGTACTGGTCGTACATGTATTTGGCTGCAGATAATGAGTTTGGCCGGTGCACCTTATCAACTCTTCTTTTAATTTTATTGTGATTCGGTACCATGAGTCCATACTTCTGAAAACTTGCCTAGACAGAAGATGCATGTATGGTGTGATCTTCTGAACCGCTATCTGTGTCGTTCTCCTGTGCATCATCATCACTGTATTCGCAAACCCCTTCAATTATGTGCCTGGCAATGTCATAGCGTGCTGCTGCAGCAGCTTCTTCACCACCCAATACCTTTGTAACGTTCTTGAAACGTGGGTCCAGAGCAGTCGTCATCCGGTACAACGTCTCTCCACCAATCTTCTGAAACTGGGTGCTGTTCGCGATCATGTTTTATAATGAAATTCCAAGGTTTCAGCCCTCTGTCCATCATCCTGTAGTGCTAGAGAGTTGGTTATGTCTTCGACTTGTGTCCTCAATAATACGAGCGAGGCCAAGCTCTGGCTGAGTGTTGCATCGGCCCTGCTCACGAACTCCGTCATGACTTGAAAGGGTGCCAGCAGAGCAAGGAGAGCTTCCATTGTATCCCAGTGTGTTATATTTAGCTGCATAGCGGGGGCGTCCTTTACAGACTTCGATGCCACAGCAAAGAAATTCTCAATTGCAAGTCGTTGCGAATGTAATCTTTTTAGCATCTGATAAGTTGAGTTCCAATGCGTGCAGACATCGTTTGGGAAGAACTGAAGTGCAACTTGTCTCTCCTCCTGTATTTCCCATAGCACACGGCGAGATTTTGCCGATCGACGAAAGTGTGTCACCAACTTCTTTGCATGCTCTACTGTGTCCTTAACCGATGTGTCCGATTCTAGACATTTTTTTGCCACCAGATGCATTGAATGAGCCATGCAGGAAACATTTTCACACCTGCATTCAGAAATCCCTTTCACGATATTTGCCCCATTGTCTGACACAATGCACCCAATGGAGAGATCAAGGGGAGCCAACTATTCATGTGTCAATTGTGATAATTTCGCATGAATGTTTTCAGCAGTGTGTTGTTCCAGAAAGTGTTCCAATGCAAGTATGGCTTCCTTCCTTACCAGTCTGTTATTGGTGTTTCGATGAATCCAGTGTGCAGTAATGCACAGGTACTCCATGCGCTCTGCACTGGTCCACATGTCCATGGTTAAGTGCACAACCTTGCCCTCGCAACCAAGCATAGCAGCTGATACTGCTTTGCATGTTTCGGAGAAAAGTTTTGGAATGGTCTTCTTTGTGAAATAATATCTCGAAGGTACATTCCATCGTGGGGCCATTCCTTCCATTACTTCCCGGAATCCCTCGTTCTCAACAAATGAGAACGGAAGCATGTCGACTGCCAGCATCTTGGTCATGAGTGCTAGGTAGTACTGTGCAGTAGGGTGAGATGCTGGCCATTTGTTTTGGTTTTTCATAGATTCTCGCAATGTGGTCTGCACAGTCCTATCACTAGTGGTGTTTATAGAGGGATCCTCGCTGTTGCTTGTTGTAGTTTTGCTAGAGCCATTGAGAATGGACTGGTGATGGTGCTTCATGTGGCTGCGCATACCACTAGTCCCAGGCTGGCTCTTCCCTCCTTCGGTCCCTCTTGTTATTTTCCTTGCGCAGTATTTGCACTTCACTACTAGTTTCTTTGCATCACATGCAGTGAAATGGTCCCAGACATCTGACCTTAGTTCTTTTCATTTGTCTGCATTCCCATCGGGGGTGTTGTTGATTGTTCCTTGCTGTGATGATAATACAGCCTCGTGATTTGTTGATGTGGATGCCACAGGCGAACACGCCGGAGTAGAATTTTTTTTCCTGGTAAGAGCCAATGATGTTGGAGTGCTGGCCTTGTTTGATGTTGTGGTGTGGTTGGAGCTCGGAGTCGTTGGTTGATGTTTCGATGAAGCTTTTTTGAAAATTGGGGCTATGTCAGTACCCATACTATATTGCAAGGGCAAATGGACTTCCCGTTCAACATTTAAGGGGTTTTCATCCATCCGTAGCCTTTTACGCAGTTGGCTGTAGACTGAGGATTGTTCACTATGAGGGGTGTACAATGGATCATCAAGATCATCTTCGTCTACATCTTCGGTTAATTCCAAATCATCCATGGTATCATCAGTATCAGTATCGTTGTCAGCGCAGTCATGATGAGAAACGTGTGCGGCACGCACAGTGGTGTTTTCATGCACACTCACCCCCGGCTTGCTTTCCAGAGTGCGCTCTCCTTCTTCCACATCAACAGCTGAAGTACACAATTGGCTCCGGGTGTTGTCGCTGTGTGCTCTCACTGGCTCCTGCATGCATTTTTGAGATTGCTCGGATGTGCTTTCAAGTTGAAGCTCTAAATCATCATCAATGCGCTGCAACAATTCAACATCTTTGTAGGAGTCCATGGATGATTCTCCTACAGTGGATGGTGAGTCTGCATCAAGAAAACCCCTCAGTGCATCCTGAGCATTTGATTAAAGCACGTTTAGTTTGCGGCGGTGCCCAATTTTTAGAACTGCCATGCTGTGACAATGGTATTTTAGCTGGTGAAATATGCATTGGTAGCAGCATCTGTGACAATTCCACACCATCAGACTGCTGTTGGGTGTGTGGTTGCAACTGAAGAGGCGCCTGTGAGTGTTTGGCCGTTGCCTGAGGTTTTGAACTGCCCAATTGTGGCAATGCCATTTTGACAGGTGAAATATGCATTGCAATCTGCGGCTGGGACAATTCATTAATGGAAGAATGCTGTGGGTGTGGGGCTTCTTGAGGAAACACAAGAGGAGTCTGCGAGATTACTGGCCCAGAAGCAAAAGCAGGACCATCCACACCAGATTCTGGGACTTGTGGTATTTGAGGAGACACTGTGCCCTTTTCTTTCCATTATGAAGTGACAAGACATTGCTCGTGGTCGTCCTACTGGTGCGAGTTGTAGTACGCTGTCCAGAAGAGGAATTATCAGGTTTCTGCTTAGCTGATTCTGCTGGCATCTCAATAGCTTATGGAAACAAAGGGTGTCATAATAAGTCAATAAGGAATTTTTAATGGACAAAATATACACACGGAAATGTTAGATAACTCATTGTGTTACATCAATAATGATTTTGGAGAAAACCAATCACAGTGCATTGGCTACTATAGCAGACCTAATGTTATAATTGAACACTGACATGCCAGATTGTGAAAGGTGTACACCGTCAAGCAAAAATAGATCAGTACAGGTGACTATAATGTTCCTGTGCCAGACAGAAACCATATCAATATCCTTAAGGAAAGCACCAACACACTTATTTACATTTCTGACAGATTTATTAATAGCATGCATATTTGTGCTATATCGGTTGGAAATACAAATGATCATGTCCGAGAAGACAAGCTTACAAACAGGAAAAAGAAGGTTTATTGCCTTTAAATCTTTTCTCATTTCCTCCAGCTCACCCCCTTTGAGCATGCCAATATTGTTACCACCAGAGTGGATTAAGATACATGAAGGCAGGTCAGAAAGGGATGCAATGAATTGCCTTTCCTTCTTTAAAGACGGCAATACATTGGACCATCGTATCCCACCCCTTCTGATCCATCTCACACTAACATTGCATAAATTAAAATTGATGTCCGCGTGTTCTATGCTGCAGAATTGCTCGAATCTTGTTATGTACGAATCTCCAATGATCCAAATGTTCTGCATCATGACTTAATAGAACACACCAAGCAATTACTTATCAGTAGGCTGTCATTTTAAAAATGTATTTCAGAATTGTCTTAAATGAACTTACCTAAAGTCTGTGGCAGAGCAAAAGATGTGTTTTTTCCTGCAGGCCGTCTGCAGAATGTATCAGTGGAGGCGATCTTCACAGTAAATGGAAAATGAGGATGTTAGTGCATGTGTATTATTTTTAGTTAACATATTTTTTAAATATTTATTTTCTCTCAAAAAGGATGACATTTTTTTCATCTGTTTTTTGGTATAAGTACAATTGTTATTAACTATCATACAACTACAATTGTAGTTGTATTATTGTATATTGTATTGTATTGTATAGTGTAGTTGTACAATAATGAAAATAAAATTAAACTAACCAAAGTTTTTGCAGGGACTCTAAAGGTTGTGGGAATGGGAATAGTGTCAGTTGCAGATAAGGTTGCTACCTTGTAAAAAATGTACTTCGGGATGGCTCTGAACATTTCCACAATGCCGACACTACTTCAAAGTACTGTTTAGCCCTTTCCGCCCACCCTTTTCCGACCCGGCTGCCCGTAGCTGCTGGTCCCCAGTTGGGGGGGTGACACTGGGACCCCATACCTGATTCCACCGAGACCCTCCAGGTTTTACACTTCGCCGCGAGCTCCTTGATCGGCATTGGATACAGTTGCTTGCAGGGAGGAGCGACCTCACCTGGGAGCTTCAAATCCTCCTGCGCCGACCGGCGGCACTGGAGGCACATGCCTGGGGCATGCCATTGTGCGCGTGACCTTAGGCGCCGGACTGGTGAGGGCTGCCGATGTGACGTTGATCTAGGAGGGGGCCTGCGATTAGTTTTGAGGGTGGTACTGAAGAGTTATCTGTGAGATTTATCTTTTTTTGGTATTTAGTCAAGCAACTTATCTCCCTTGGAATTATGCCTAAGAAAGGCAAGAAGCTGGGGGCAATAATGAGGAAAAGAGCCAGACAACTCCAGCTGCCAGAATGCCTCGCTCCAGCAGTAGTTTCCACTGGGCCCAAGCAGGATGGGTCCTTGAAACAATCTTTGTGTCCATTTATGAAGGATTTTGCTGAAGGAGGGGCCCCCGTGCTAGCTGGGAGGAGTATCCCTGTACCTCCCATGCTACAGGGTCCCGGGACATTGGCGGCTGGGTCCTTCCACGATGGCCTGGGGCCTATGATATCTAGGTTGCCCTTTTTGGATCCCTCCTTGCTTGAGTATGCTAGAGCTTTTAAACACCAGGGAGAGTCTTGTCTTGCCATGGCTGCTAAATCTCGGGAGCACTCGGGGGCTCCTCAGGAACCCCGGGTATTTTCCAAAGAGCAGAGAAATGGATCTGTCTGGGACTTAGTAGGAGGGATTGAGGCCCGGTCTTTAGCCTCTATGGTTATGGATGGGGGCAATCTATGGCTATCTTGTTGCCCAGATGTAGCATTAGAAGCTGAATTGCCCCATTCAGTGGTCATGGGGGGGGAGCTGCGGGGGGCTCTGAATATACCTACGCAGGCTAACTTAGGAGAGGGAGGATCACTAGAGGAGTCTGATGGTTTTTTACCTTCGTCTGGAGTTATTGGGCTGGGACTCCCTGAGGAAAAAGTTTTTTGTTGTCCTCAAGTGGATGAACTAAATCTATCCTCAAGTGGACCCTCAGGGAGTGAGTGAGTTCTGACTGCTCCATTGGGCAGCACTTGGGACCCAGGGGTTATTACCCCTGTGATTCCAAACACCTGGGTGCAGTCCTGCTGTTGTTCTGTGCAGGTCGAAGCCAGTAGGTCTCTTATAGCAAGAATTGAGGGGATTGACCTCAAACTCCACCACTTCCAGCAACAGCTGAGTGGAATTCTGGAGTGCTTGAGTGATCTGAGAAGGAATAAGCCTGCATTGGCCCTGCAGAAAATGGAGCCGATGGCCCACATACCTCTCTTGTATGGTTTTGACCCCCTTAGGGCCCCATTCAAGATGGATGCAGATCAATGGGCTGTTATGCCTATAGTTGAAGCCCTGTCCTTTATGGTCTTCCCGTTACCATCTGGAGTATACCCATCCTGGGATTCAAAATTGTCCATTGCACATCACATCTCTGCAATCCTGGGCTGTTATTTTTTTGGATCTTACATAACTCGTTTTTTTCATTTGCCAGCTAGGGGGAGTCCCTTAAGGATAGTCATTTACTTTTCCACCTCCGGGATAGCTGATTGGCTTCTTTCTAATGCTTACTTCCTTAGGTTATCGGGGGTTTATGTGGCAAAAGTATACGGTAAAAAGGGAATAGACTTGTTGTTGCCCCACAGCCGGCCTATTATTTCAGTCCCCAGGGAGGGAAATTCTAATCAGACCCAACCAGGTAGGGAGGAGACTAGTGTAACCCTGGATATTGGCATGGCCTGTGGGGTTAAAAAATTAATTGAAACAGAAGCTTCGTCTGCTTCCTTTACTCAAGCCCCGATTTGTGGGTCTCCCATTAATGTGGCTATGGTAGAAACCAAGCCGGACCACTTATCCTCTAGGGCCTCTGCCTCGGCTGCCTCGGCTGGTCCCCAGGTGCTCCTTTCTGGGGGTTCAGTCGGCCAGACTTTGTCAGGAACTCAAGCAGATATTGTATCTGCAGTTCAGGTGTCTGTAGCTTACTCAGGTCCTAATGTACTTTCACCATTAACCCGGGTTGCAGAGTTACCATGCCCGATAATTCTGAGCCCAGGTTTGAACAACTACGGGGTGGTTAGAACCAAGGTGGGTTTTCCTAGTAGAGGGGCTTCAATTTTTGATGAGTTATTGGCTGTGGATCACTCTTGTATATTCACTGTATGTGGCTCTACGGGCCATTGTAGCTAACCGAATATAGCAATTTTAGAGTGCAAGGAATGTGCCTTGGGGAAATTTTTAACATGTTTATAGGGTTGCTATAAGTAGGGCCAGAGGTGGAAGTTTTCTATGGTCCTAGGCCTTGGTTTATGTAATTTGTATCTGTTTGTATTGTGTGTGTCTTGTCTAAGCAATGGCCTATGGCTACGCTATAAATAAATTGAATTGATTGAAGTACTGTTTATAGATGAACGACAAGGTTCATTGTTTACTGCATGTGGCATCGAGACTGTCATCGTTCATGTGATTGTTCAAACAAGTAATCAGTGCTTGATATGACTGTGTATATAACGGCACCTGAGAGCGTCACTTTTCTGAGAATGTTCGGCGCCAGCTCGTAGAACCATTGCTTGCAAGGCAGCAACCTCGAGCCACACTGATCCGGCGGGGATTTTTATCTTTTTTGAAAAGACACTGCCACTGTGCCTGCGTGATTGGGGGAAATAGACACGGTTGGGGTGGAGGGGCAGAAGCCACCGGCTACCGGCTATGACAGCCTAGCTACGCAGACTCAGAGCACTAACAATATCAACCCTGTCTATGCAGACTCGGGTCAGGCAATATCATGCCTGGCTATGCAGACTGGGGAAATAGACACGGCCGAAATAGACATGGCCAGGGAGAGGGGCTGCCAGGAGAGTCACCCAGGGAGAGCCTGGAGGAGGGGGGGCATAGCCGCGGAAGGCTCAGAAGCCGCAGACGAGCCTGGAGCAGGGACTCAGGGTCGGGAAAGCACACGGGGAAATTGAAATGGCTGGGGGGGAGGGGCTGCCCAGAAAGTCACCCAGGGAGAGCCTGGAGGAGGGGGGGCATAGCCGGTAGCTGCAGAAGGCTCAGAAGCCTCCAGCGCTGTCTCTTATACACATCTAGATGTGTATAAGAGACAGGCTGGAGGCGCTGCCGGGAGAGGGACTGCAGAGACCCCAAGTCCCTGCTCCAGGCTCGCTGGCGGCTTCCACGGCTTCTGCGGCTACGGGCCCCCACCCCCTCCTCCGGCCTCTCTATGAGGTGACTCTCCTGGCAGCCCCCCCCCCAGCCGTGTCTATTTCCCCTTGTGCTTCGCCGACCCCGAGTCCCTGCTCCAGGCTTGCCTGTGGTTTCTGAGCCTTCCGCGGCTACCGGCTATGCATTGCAGACTCGGGTCAGGGAATCACACGGGGAAATAGACATGGCCGGGGGGGAGGGGCTGCTGGGAGAGTCACCCAGAGAGAGTCTGGAGGAGGGGGGGCATAGTCGGTAGCCACGGAAGGCTCAGAAGCCGCAGGCAAGCCTGGACCAGGGACTCGGGGTCGGGGAAGCACACGGGAATATTGAGACGGCCGGGGTGGGGGAGGTGCTGCTGGTAGAGGGGCTGCAGGGACCCCAAGTCTTCTGCGGCTAACGGCTATGCCCCCCCCTCCTCCAGACTCTCCCTGGGTGACTCTCCCGGCAGCCCCTCACCCCCGGCCGTGTCTATTTTCCCATGTGCTTCCCTGACGACCCTCCCCGAGTCCATGCTCCTCCAGACTTGGCACTGGCTTCTGCGGATTCCGTGGCTACCGCCGGCTATTCCTGGCTATGCAGAGAGCACTAACAATAGCAACCACAAACAATACCAACACAAACCTAGCGATAAACATAAAAGGCCCACAGCAATAAAGAACATATGTGTACATTTATTACAAAAAAGGATAATGGAAAATGTAAAGCGCAACTGTACCAAAATTAATTTAGCTGCTTTAGCACTAAATTAGCTGTTAAATAAAGCACAGTTTAGAAGAATTAGAATTAAAGTTCAAGCACTTACACAAAAACCTTCTTATGTTATCCAAAATCGATAGTATTATATGAATTAGGAGGAAGGGATAAGATTCTCTCTCCTCGAGTCGCTATGCCGTGCTTTGTCGCGGAGCGTGGAAGATCAGAGTGTGTTAACAAACAAAGACACTGGTGGCGCAGCTCCAATAGTCACTCACTCTCACTGCGATTGGGGATCAAGAGGGAAAAACAAACTACAAACACACTTATTTATACTTAATGGTGAAGGCGGGACATATCTCTCTGGGAAAGATCTAGACAATGAAATGAAAAAGCCCTAGAGACAATGAAATTGGCCAAATCCGAGGGTTGATCATGTCGCCGGGTCTCGCAATACCTTGTATTCAGGGTGGCGGAAACATGATACAATGATCAGATAATCACAAAGATTCTGCGGCAGACGGAAAGGGGAGTTGGTGCCGCTTCTTACTGGAATCCGCAAAAGTTACGCTTCCGTCCACCAGTTCCGATGCCGCGGCACCATTAGCGGCAAACCGCCGCTGCAGCCGTCGGAAAGCAGCCTCTTCTGAGCCGCACCGCGATGTGCAGAATAGGGGTTTCCCTCGGTAACAGTTGCCGTGGTGGCATGCCGCTACAGCCCTACTTGGAAGCCATTCTTTGCCTAGTTCTTCTGGAAGGAGGAGTGAACTGCAGAGTTGTGTTTGCTGGTTTTTGCAGGGGGGGGATGCCTGAAGGCTGGAATTCAGGATGCCCACTGCATTAGATCTCCAATCACATGGCTGGGGGGTGCCCCAAAGCTGGGGCTCAGGGGGCCCTGTATGTGGGTCCTTTGGGGAGGGATCACTGATTTTTTCTTGTGTACTGTTGGCCTTGCCTTGGCAATGTGGCAATGTGTGTCAGTGTGTATGAGGGGGGAGGTATGGCATATGGGTGTGGTCTTGCATCACATGGCTTGTTGGAAGGTACCCAAAGAGTTTGGAGTTCTAGCTGGGGTTCTGGAGGTGCAGTGGTAGTGGTGGTGGGGATATTGCATTTTGTTTCTGTTCTATCTAAAATGTATATGGCAATATGTGTGTGTGTGTGTGTGTGTGTGTATGACATATGGGTGTCTTCTTGCATCACATTGCCTCAGATTATGCAATTGGTAAATGTCTCCTCCACACTCTGCCACTTGTCCCAGCACACCTTGGGGCCATCTTGTGATGGCTCTACCCCAACCACCCAGACCCAGCAGAGGAATGCTGTCTGCTCCTCTCACCCCACTTCACCACAATCCCAGACCTTGTCCCAGCCTGCTGTAATTGAGCTGTGACAGAGGAAGCAACCATTTACACCCAGCCATCCCTGCACTGTAGCCATCACCAGGGAAATTGGGTAGATGATTGCCCTGAATGAGAGGCAGTTCAGTGTTGCTGAGGGTGCTGGTTTCAAACAGTTGATTCATTTGCTGGATCCCAGGTACAGGATCATGTCCTGCAAAACCTTCAGCTCGAAATTTATCCCAACACTGTTCAGGAGAGTGCAGTTCCGACTTCTTGCAGAGTTCTTCAGATGGAGGGGTCCGTGGTACACTTTACCATGAAGGGTCCATGCCTATCTGGTGTTGATAGTGCACTAGTGGCACTTGCCAACAGTCCCTGTCATCTGCGCAGTGGTGAGCAGCAGCAGTAGCACTGGAGCTGTCCATCCACAGCATCCAGAAGCTGTCATTCCTGTCCCAGGATCCACCATCAGGGTTCTGGGGACGTCATTCCGCTCACAGGGAGCTGTCATTCCACTGCATCAAGAAGCAGCCACTCCAGCCCCAGGACCCACCATCAGGGTTCTGGGGCCTACATTACAGGCAGGGAGGGCTGTCCATCCACAGCATCAAGAAGTTGCCACTCCAGCCCCAGGACCCACCGTCAGGGTTCTGGGGCCGTCATTATGCTTACGGGGAGCCGTCATTCCACCGCACCAAGAAAGAGCCAGCCACTCCAGTCCCAGGACTCACCATCAGGGTTCTTGGCCCATCATTCTGATCACAGGGAGCCGTCATTCCACTTCATCTAGAAGCTACCACTCTAGTCCCAGGACCCACCGTCAGGGCTCTGGGGCCGTTGTTCCGATCACGGGAAGCCATAATTCCACTTCATCTTGAAGCTGCCACTCCCAGGACCCACCGTCAGGGTTCTGGGGCCGTCGTTCTGATCACAGGGAGCTGTCATTCCACTTCATCTAGAAGCTACCACTCTAATCCCAGGGCCCACTGGGGCCATTATTCCATTTACAAGGAGCCATCATTCCACCGCATCAAGAAACAACCAGCCTCTCCAAGTCCAGAATCCACTGTCACGGTTCTGGGGCCTATGTTACAGGCAGGGAGGGCTGTCCATCCATGTCATTGAGAGCTGGGGTGGGGGTAGCTGCCAAGTCCATTGGCAGCTGCAGGACATGGAGGATGGTATGGCTTTCAACTGAAAGCCATGCCCATGTTGGGGAAAATGAAATGATTGTGCTCGATGGGCAACCCTTCTTGGTGCTCGGGGACATGGGGTTTAGGTGCCTGATTGGCTTCCTGACCCCCCCAGTTTAGGCTGCCCTCCCACACCACCCTGAGTCAGGCTGCTACCAATGCCTGGCAGCCTGCAATGCCTGGACAAGCAGGTGTGGCAGCCACTGAGTCCTGTCCAGGCCTCTGCCACTGCTCCTTCGATGCCTGGCAACCTGTAATGCCCAGCCCTGTCGGTGACTAGAACTGGAGAACCCAGCACAGCATAGAGCGAGCAGAACCTGAGGCCTGTCAGAACCACCCTGAGTCAGCAGGTGGTGCCAGACCTGTACCGGGCTTTAAAGGAGTGGGTGAGGGAGCAGATGGCAGGGGCTGTGGTTGCCACTGTCCACTTCACCACCAAGCTGTGGTTAAGTAGGAATGCACAGCATGCCTACCTGGCAGTGACTTACTACGCACTGGTGGCAGGACCCGGAGGCCGCATTTGGCAGTGGCAGGAGGAGTCCCGAAGCAGGGTATAGGTGGGCCCTGCTTCAGGTGGAAGTCATGGATGCCACAGCCCCCACACATCTGGGAACATCGCTCCGAGTCTCTGCTGTGGCTCCACCAATGCAAGCCAGTCTGCAACACCCGGCCAAGTAGGGGTGCCAGCCACCAAGCCCTGGCCAGGCCTCTTCCACTGCTCCTAGAACTCAGCAGTCAGGGGACATGGCTTCAGAAGAACTAGCAAGGAGCACTGGGGAGCCTGGGTATCCCAGGGCTCACACCAGGCGGGGACATGTCACTTGCAAAGGCCAGCCCAGTGGCCTTCCCCCTCCCCTATGGTCCATGGCAGAGGGAGTGCATGGTGGCTTGCTGATGGGGTAGCCATTCTGGGAGCCGCCCGATTGAATCCCACCCCAAGCACTCCATCTGATTGGGTGCTCTGCAGCAGTGCCACTCAGCATTGCTACTCAGCATTGCCAGCCTGCAATGCCCGGATGAGTAGGAGTGCCAGCCACCAAGCCCTGGCCGGGTCTCTGCCACTGCTCCGCTGATGCCAGTCAGCCTACAACGTCCATCTAAGCAGGGGTGCCAGCCTCCAAGCCCTGGCCACTGCCAGGCCTCTGCTGCTGCTCTGTCAATGCCTGGCAGCCTGCAATGCCCAGCCATGATAGTGACTAGAACTGGAGAACCTAGCATAGGGCAAGCAGAACTGAAGGCCTCCCAGCCTGCAATTCCCAGCCAAGTAGGGGTGCCAGCCACCAAGCCCTGGCTGGGCCTATGCCGCTGCTCCACTGCTGCCAGCCAGCCTGCAATGCCCGGCCATGTAGGGGTGCCAGCCTCCAAGCCCTGGCCAGACCTCTACCGCCGCTCCACCGATGCCAGCTTGCAATGCCCTGCCCCATGGGTGCCAGCCACCAAGCCTTCCCAGCCTCTGCTGCTGCTCCTCATGGGTCTCAGAAGGCGATCCCTGATGCCACGGGCACCCCCAGTGGTCAAACAGTGAGACTGCCTGCCCAGGAAACCCAGGGTGCCAAGCGCCAAGCCTTCCTGGTCTCTGCTGCTGCTGCTGTGTCTCCAAAGGCCTTCCATGCTGCCACAGGCACCCTGGGGGGTCCCTGGAGTGCCCCAAGCCTCCCAGCGGGTCCAAACTTTCCAAACATTTGTGGGGGGCGAACTCTGCCGGACCAAACCCACGAACCCAAATTAAGTTTTTAGTCTGAACAGTCGAACATTTGAATTCCATCCTGTTTTCACATCCCTACTGTCTGCACTCCTTCTCCAAGTCTGATACAAGGGACATGACAATAAAATGTGTGATACGGTTTTGACAGCATCCCCCTGCATATACTTGCAATGCTGACAAAATCTCTCACTTTGGGGAATAATACCATTCATTCTCCCCTCCAGATTAGCTGAGGGGAAGACATTAAGTCTGGCCAAAGTTAGTGCTATTCTATGCTTCCCCATTTCTGGATTAGCCAAATAGGAGGCTCCATTAAATGGGGTTCCAAAAATTAGGGTTTAACTGAGAGACCCCTTGTGTTTCAAGGCTTACATGCTCAGATTGTAAGTCCAGATCCAAGATCTGCATTTTAGCTTCACACCAGGCCCTCTCAAAATAGAATGAGAGAAGATAATCCCTGGAGAAACCCAAGGAGCCCAAAATTTCATTAATTTTGATGGGCCATGGTCCTGTAGCCATGTGTATTCCTTTATATGCCAACAAGCCAGAGTCCGTCAAATTTAACTGAAACCAGTATTTTACAATGGCCAACATGGCTTTATTCGCCACCCGGCCAATCCCAGATTTTTCCCTAAGAAGCACGGCAGGGGTACCTTTCAGGGCATGGAGGATCAGCCGAAGCATCCAATTTAAATCAACCTCCATGCCATCTAATTTGGATATACTCCATGTTTGTGCACCGTAGAGAAATTGCGAAATCATCTTTGTCATGATCAACTTCCGGGCCGGGCCAAATAGTCTGCCCCCCCCATTCCTATAAAAACCCTACTATTCCAAGTCCTGTTGTCCTAGCTGCAGCCTGGGCTGCTTTAAAATGGGCATTCCACATAGGGTTTGTGGATATCAAAACTCCTAGATACTTATATTGTTGCACCTGCTATTACTGTCCATATACCACTTATGCCAAATCCGTCTATTGCTAATCACCAGAACTTTGGTTTTCATCCATCCATGCATACATCACCCATTTCTCAACCTTGTCCTCCCTAAACACTCCATCAGCACCTCTGTAGCAAGGGGGTTCCCAAACACAGTCGTGCACCACCTTCAGCTTTGCTGTCCTGATCCCATAGTTCCCATGGTGAGTGAGATTAGCTGAGGTTGGTGATGGTAGCTGGAGTTATGAATTTAGCCCCCTTTGCATCCTCACTCACCCTGAAGAGGAGGCACTACAGAGAAAGCATTTTCAAACAACAGCAGCAATGAATGCAAAGATGGATTGTATCTAATTGCAATAGTCCCCCAAGTCCTGCACTGTCCCAGGACTTGAACTCTGAGAGGAATTGGATGTGTTTTTACAGGGAGGGAGAAATGAGGGTCTATGGGAGAAGCTGAAAGTACATTTTGCAAGGAGGCGGTTGATGTTTTGATTCACTAGCTGGGAGCATTCATTCAATTCACCAGCCTCAAATTTTGGCATGGGAGTAACTTTAGCTGAGGGCACAAATAAACCAGTGCGATCCAGCAGCAGTCAAACCCCACGTTATGGTGTCCTCCCCTCTGGGGAGGGTGTAAATTTAAATAAACAAATGCATTGGACAGTCTCACATATTGTGCTCACTTACAACTTAGGTTCCATGCTCACACACTTTCCCTTGGTCTTTCAGTCCCAATCCTCTTTGGAAGCTGGGAGCAACACTGAAACTGGAGACAGCAGCAGGAACTGCCCCTTGACCCTGTCCTTTAGAGGTGTGCACCAGGGGCCCATGTCATTTTCGTTTTCATTTTTCATTTTCATTATTCAAATCTGTCATTTTCATTTTCATAAATATCAAACTGTCTTTTTCGTTTTTGCTTTCGTTTTTGTTTTCCATTGGTTTCAATGGAAAACCCATTGTCAGATGTAACTTTTTTGTTTTTCATTATATTTGGCTGAAACGTGGTGGGATTATACCTCCAATGGAAGGAATTAAGTGTACAAAAATACAAAACAATTTGATAAAGTAATTAACTTTTAGAAGCAGTAGAATTATATTATTTTGTGAATATTCTTCATATACATTCTTAGTGGTAACGACTTTGCCTTACATTTAATGTTGATGAAACTTGACATGTTTACATCCCTTCCTATATTTACTATCTTTTCAAACCTTCAGAAGGATTGCAATTAGGGTCCTTGTGGTAGAAGCAATTAACTTATAAATGTATGTCTGACTGTAACATCCTTGTAATCCAACCAGTGTACATGAAATTTGAGAGGGTTGTATATCACACTTTCGCAATCATTTCTGCCACATATCAGAAAGATGTGATAAAGGGTCCCAATTTTATATGCCTGCACAGCATATGCAGAGAAGGAGCCTATGTCAGGGATTCTCTTATGTGTCACTGTGGTATAAGATCGGTTTGTGATGCCAATTGGCCAGCAGAAATGTCAACCAAATATCCTCATTCTGTTCTGTGATCATCTCAACATCTCTCCCCCACTTGTTACTGGGAAGTCAGAAGCATCTGTTTAGGAAAGCGTCAATAGAGATTCTCCTGTGTCACAGTGCCTCAGGATGTGATTGTGATGATAATTGGCCAGCCTGGATGTGTAAACCATGTCTCCTGATTGCTGGTATGCTATCCCCGAAGTCCCAGTCATGTCCCTCCTATGCCCGCCTGAGGGCCGCCCCCTATGCCTGCCTCGAAGCCACTACTGATTGGTCCTGTAAAGCTGGAAGCATGCAGTAATTGCCCAGAGAATGTATCTGTCAGTGTTTGTGGTTGCTCCACATCCTCCTTCCTACAGCCTCTCTCCCCCTGGCATGCCAGGTGCCTGCCTCTGGCACTACATGTGCTGCTATTTATCTGAATAATGGTCTTGAAGGGGACAACTTCAATTGCTTATAAAATTGGGTCCCTTTATCAAATTGTCCTGTAATTTGGCAGAGATGACAGGGGTGGTATGTGATACATTCCTGCCAAATGCCTTGAAAACAGGCTGGAATATAAAAATGGTACAGATGGAAAAGTATTTTAAAGTTAATGTCTGATACCATCAGGACCCTTTATCCAATAGTTTTGAATGCTGGCAGGAATGTTAAGCTTGTGGAGGGACATAATATTCACAGGTTTCATGCAAATTGGATGGAAGATAAGTTGTAGCCATGAATGTGTATGGAGATTTTCTTAAAATCACAACATTCAATTGCTTCTAAAATTGGTTCCCTTTATCTACTCATTTCAGAAAATTGATGCACATAATGTCCTCCATGAGGGTACAACCTCCGCAAGTTTCATCAGAACTGAATAAGAAACAAAAATGTTATAGCCGGAAACACATTTTTCAGTGTTTTCACTTTATTTCAAAAACAAAATGTCGTTTTCTTTCTATTTTTGTTATTACTTGTCATTTTCGTTATTGGAATAATGATAATGAAAATTATTTTTTTTGTTATTTTTATTGTAATCACAAAAATGACATGCACACCCCTATATATCCATTCCCTAAATTCTTTTATTTACGTTGGGGAGAATGGGACAGCTGAGTACTAGGGGGCTGTATATGGGGATAGAAGGTTGATGAATGCGGGATGTATATATATATATGAAATTATATTAGTGTATAGACTTGCCGTCACACAAATATAAAACAAAAGACCAAATAAACAAAAAAAGAAAATACAAAATACAAAAAGTCAGCAGGCAATGGGCGGCCCAAAACATCCCAATTTGGACCATAGCAGAATCAAAATCAAATCCCAGGTCCCACAGCCGGGGTCCCCCATTTAGATTACGACTTGGGCCTCCCTATCACCTCTAAGTGCAAGCACCTTGAGGAGGAAGTAGGCCACCTTCCTCGTAATCGTCTTATCCTGAATGCGGGATGTATACACGGAGAGAAGAGTGGGGGTAGCTAGGCAGTAGCCAAAGTGTTTCTATCTGGAGGGACAACCAGGTGCTGATGCGGTGCTTATGGAGGACAAGGTTGAGAAATGGGTGATGTATGCATGAATAGATGAAATTGGGGGCAAGTAAGGGAGGGGGTAAGTGTATGAATTGGCAATGGTCAGAGAGGTGTTGGAAAGAATGCATATTGGGGAGAAAGCCTGATAGATGGGTGATGTGTACTTACATCCATGGTTTGGATGTAAATACATATCACCGCCTCAGTTCCCCATCTGTAAAATGGGAATATGTGTGGCACTGGCCACTTTAACACGAGGCACTTAGAAGTGCCGCTGGAGTCACGTATTCAAGAAGAAAGCTGCACGGGGGTGTTTACACACTCCCCGTGCTATCAGAAGTGACGTGCTGCCCATCATCTTCAGTGGTGGCAGCTACAGACACGGGGCTTTCAAGAGGAGCATTCTGTAGACCTTCCCTTTATAATGGGACGGCCAGGCTTTTTCTCTCTGTTCTGTGAGAGCTCTGCTTGTCAGGTTGTGTTTACAGAACTGTGGTGCTTACACACAAAAAAAAATCCTCCCTAGCCCTCATTGGAAATCCTGCTCTGTATCTCTGCGTGTGTTTGCTGGCAAAGCTGTGCAGGGGGAGTGGCCGAACCCCACACATATCCTGACTTGCTCAATCCCTCCATCAGCCAAAATATGTGCAGGGGGGAAGGTCTGAAAGTGGCCTGAGTTAACTCCCTGTACTGTGACAAGCAGAATCAGAAGATTTGAAAAGGAAGAGAAGGATACTAGGAGGACATAGCAGAAATAGGAGGGTTTTCCAAGAAACTGCTCTCATAGGTGAATGATTCCTTCCTGCAAGGCTACACAGTCTCTCTTCACAGTTCATGAGGATGGAGAGTGAGCCAGCCGAGACCTCACCCCCAAGAAGAGGTTCCACCCTCCCAGTGCCCACTGGGGTTGGGGATGGGAACCAGGCCAATAGATGCCCCCAACCTGCTTTGGTCACCTGCAAAGAAAGGGGAATGACTCATGAGGCCAGAAGATCGGACGCTCTGGGGAAGGCTCTCAAGTCTGCACACAGGATACAACCTCTCAGCTTTGAAAAGCTGTGAAGATTAACAAAGGAGGGGAAGGAGCCCATAATGGATGCTCCTTCAGCTCCTTTGTGGCTAAATCTAATTGCCTCTACTCCATTCTTGTCCTCCTTGACCTCTCTGCTGCCTTTGATACTGTTGACCACTCACTTTTGCTGGACTCACTTCACTCCCTTGACTTCTGTGGCTCCATCCTCCATTGGTTCTCCTCCTACCTTTCTGACCGCTCCTTCATTGTGTCTCTTGCCAACTCCACCTCCTCCTCCTTTCCCTTCTTGGTTGGTGCTTCCCAAGGCTCTGTCCTTGGCCTTCTCCTCTTCTCTATCTACATGCTGTCCCTTTGCTAACTCATTGTCTCCCATTTCTTCCTATATCACCTCTACGCTGATGACACTCAACTCTATCTTTGCTCCCCCTCTCTCTCCATCTGTTCAAGCTCTCCTCACCAGCTGTCTCTCTGATATCTCTACCTGGATGTCTCAACGTCAACTCAAACTCAACATGGCTAAAACTGAACCTCTTATATTCCACCCCCCATCCTTCCTCTCCCTCTTCCCTGTCGTTCCTTATTGCGGGGTCACCATCCTTCCTGTCCCCCAAGCCCGTAGCTTAGGCTTCATCTTTGACTCACACCTCTCTTTAAACCCTACATCGATTCTGTAGCAAAATCCTGTCACTTCTCCCTCCATAACATTGCTAAGATTTGCCCTTTTCTCTCCGTCTCCTCAGACCAAACCATTGTCCACGCCCTGGTGATCTCTCGCCTCAATAACTATAACATTTTTCTCACTGGCCTCCCCAGCTCTCACTTTTCTCCCCTTATCTCCATCCAAAACTCTGTGGCCAGGGTCATCCACCTCACCCGTCACTTCAACCATATGCAGCAGACCCTCTTCTCCTCGCTTCACTGACTCCTCACTGGCCCTCTTCACTGGCCCCTTCCTGAATGAATCCTGCACAAGCTCCTAGTCTTCACCTATAAAGCTCTTCACAACCTTACTCCCAACTACCTCTCTGTCCTAATTTCCCTCTGTACTCCAGTCTGTGAACTCTGCTCCTCCTCTGTCCCCTCTTTCACGCTCCCATGCCTCTACTGCTCCCCTAACCCCCTATGTCCCTTCTTCCTCGCTGCGCCCCATGCCTGGAACTCCTTCCTTGCCCTCATCTGCCTTGCCCAATCCCTTCATACCTTCAAATCCCTCCTCAAGACCCACCACTTCCGCTCTGCCCTCCCTGACTCCTTGCTCCTTTCTCCTAATGCCTGCTGATACCCTCCATCCAGTACAATCTGTTACCTAAGGTCTGTGTACGCATATGTTCACCACACGAACCAGCCAGCCATCATTCTAGAGTAACCAAGCCAAGCACGTGCACCTGAGACCTCGCATCTTCGTGAATGTTACACCCCTTGTCTCCCCCTCTGTTCCCCTTACTTTGTCTCCCCCACACCCCATCTCTCAGATTGTAAGCCCTAGGGAGGGGACTGTGTCTGTTTCATTATTTTGTAAAGTGCCAGGTACATTGCTTGTGCTATATAAATGTTTGCTAATAATAATAATTAAAATCCTCTGGGAAACCAAGGAAAGAGTCTTTGAAGACAGCAGAAGGTTGTTGGCTTGAAAAATAATCGGCTTGAAGGCCTGGTCATCTTCTTCAAATGAGGGGATTGCCCACTGCACCATAAAAGGAAGTCTTTGAGAAGGGGAGAGAGCCCAGGCAGAAAGTAATGTATGCTCCGAGGAAGGGACACAGGATGAAGCCAGGAAAGCAAAGCAAAGGACCCGTCCATGCCCCTGAGAAAAGGCCCCACCCTCACAATAACCTCTGTACCTCTTCTTGGAGCAGGGGTAGGTTTCCAATAGGAAAACTGCATACAAAAGCATGGTGTGTGTGTGTGTGTGTGTAATTCTAGGTGAGGGGCTGCCTGACTGTGTAAAGATACAATGGCACACGCACTGTAGGTCTTCTCATGGTGGGTTCACTTGCATCCTCTGTAGAAACAGACTCTGGACTAGGGATGGGTAAACAGATCGCGGTTTGGGTTCGGTTGTTCGGTTCGGCTGTGTTCGGTTTGTCCGTTCAGTTAGTTTGCTGGGTTTGGCCGTTCGGTTTGGCTGTTTGCTTTGGGTTCGGCCATTCAGGAAATGTTTTGTTATGGGTTTTTTTGTTTTTTTATATGTTTTGTTTTTTTTTTATTAGGTTTTATATGGTTTTTTGGTTTTTTATTTGGTTTTTTGGTTTTTATATGGGTTTTTTTATTTAAATTTTTTATCTAATATTATATCAATCTACACTAAATCTAACTGCTATTAACTATTCTAAATGCTATGAACTAAATGGATTATCTGATAAGTACACAGGCCTACTCCTACAAACACTAAAACTAAATCACTAACGCTATCTCTATCACTAAGCTAACTCCTACAACTGTCAACTATCTCTAATCTATCTATGGGATGGGGCGGAAATCACAAACAACACAAGGTTTCAGTTTAAGGTTTAAGTTTCATTTCAGTACAAAACTGAAATGAAACTTAAAGCAATCTAATAATCCTACTCTAAATGAAAAAACATAGGAAGGGAAGGGAATCTGGGATGGAATATATGGGAGAGGGAAAGGATTCAATGGAGGGGGGAGGGAGGAAGGAAGATTGAACACAGGGAAGACAGAGAGGGGTAAAAACAAAAAATAACCACTAAATCTATCTAAGTTAAGCTAAATAAATGAATGAGAATATGGGGGTAGATGGGTTGGATGGGTGAAATGGGAGGAGGATTGCAATGGATTGGGAAGCTGGGAAATGCTGTGAGACGGATCCTTCTGCAACGCCTGCTGTTCAGGAACAGTGACTAGTTCGGAAGGTGTTGGGAAGGGGGGAGGCAGATAGTTTTGTTTCTTGCAAGTCTCTCCACTCCTGGTGCCTGGAAGTCTGCTTCTCAGCTGACTACCCCTCCCTGTCACGTTTGATCTTCCAGTGACCCTTTTTTTGCCACCCGAACTCACCTGAACGTGATCCAAACTGACCAAACTGTTTGGTCATTTTGACGTTCGAAATTGAGTTTGGTTCAGTCAGTTCGTGTTCAGATTTGGGCTTGGGTTCGGCTGTCCAAACAGGCCGAGTTTGTGCCGAACTCCTAACTTCCGAACCGCGTTCGCCCATTCGTACTCTGGACACTTCTGTCGCACCTCTGCAATGAGGCTGGCCCTGAAGCGATTGAAGGATGTGGAGTTTGGGGGGATGATGCTCTTGATGCACGGGTCCAGCAGTGTGGCAAGGATGTAAGGTTGCATCTCCAAACCACCTCCAGAGATCCTTGTCCAGTTTCCTCACCAGTGCTGGCATACTCCCAACCAGGTCAGAAAAGGACCAACATCCCTCGCAGACATCGCAGCAGGATCCTGTACAGTGGGATCACTTGACTCAGAGTGGAATGCTCTCCACTCAGATTGACAGTGGCCAGGTGAAAGGGCTCTAGGACCTGTCAGATGCTCTACTACTTTCCAGTCCTCCATGACCAGTGGTGTTGCTCCAATGCGCACCAAAAGGCAAGGACCATGCAGCACCTCCTTCTACTCCAGAAGCCTTTGCAGCATCAAGAAGGTGGAGTTCCACCTTGTGGGCACATCCTGTAGCAGCTAGTAAAGCAGAAAGACAAACTCATTCTGCTTCTCTCACAATGCCTGGTTGGCCGTCACGTACCAATGGAAGTATTCAGAGATCTTAATGACTGCTTCAAGGCATGCCGCCAAGCCCTTGGCTCCATCCAAGGCACCCTGAACCCCAATATTCAGGGTGTGCCCACTGCAGCAAATGCTGATGTAGCCACCACATCTGATGGCTGCTTTCATGTTTGGGGCATTTTCAATTACAAAGTAACTGACCTCCAGACTTGACCCTGGAAGCTGGACCCACTCATCCAGCATGCCATTCACTGTGTGGAGGATATTATCTGCCGTATGTTTCAGGTGAAACACCTGGGCATGCAGCAATACCCATCGATGCTCTTCAGGAAACACTGTCCCCGGTTCCAGTACTACTGCTACTGCCCACCACTGTGCAGGTGACAGGGACTGTTGGCAAGTGCCACCAGTGCACCATGAACACAAGATAGGCATGGACCACACTAGTGCTGATCCACAGATCTGTGGTAAAGTGTACCACGGACCCCTCCACCCAAAGAACTCTGCAAGAAGCTGGGACTGCACTCTCCTGAACAGTGTTGGGATAAACTTTGAGCAGAAGGTTTTTCAGGACAGGATCCTGTACCTGGGATCCAGCAAATGAATCAGCTGTTTGAAACCAGCACTCTCAACAACACTGAACAGCCGTTGGCCTCTCATTCAGGGCAATCACCTCCCCAATTGCCCTGGTGATGGCTACAGTGTAGGGATGGCTGGATACAAATGGCTGCTTCCTTTGTCACAGCTCAATTACAGTGGGCTGGGACAAGGTCTGGGATCATGGTGGAGTGGGTTGAGAGGAGCAAACAGCACTCCTCTGCTGGGTCTGGGTGGTTGGGGTAGAGTCATCACAAGATGGTCCCAAGGTGGCAGTAGCAGCAGGAGAGGAAGAAGGTTGAGCCTCCAAACCCTCATCCATACCCTTGGTAACCGATTCCTCCCCACTCTGCCACTTGTCCCAGCACACCATAGGATTCAATATGTTTCTATGGTGCCATTTCAAGTGGTAGATTTGGCCAGTGGTGGCAAATTTCTTTGTATTTTGCTCACCCCAACTGACCTGGGCACCACAGTGCACACACACTGCCTTTGTGATATCAGAACATCAAAGTGAGACCACACCCAAGATGTGATCTTCATGCTGGTGCTTGGGAGGGAAGTAAAAGCATGAGTGGTGATTGAAATCACAATGGCAGTGGTTATGACACTGGTGGAAGGGGTGGTGTTGGTGGTGGTAGCTAGCGCAGTAGGTTGAGTGGCTGTTGTGGGGAAGGAACCGAGCAGGCATGCTAGGATGTGTGTTAGCAGGGGGAGAGGGTGGGACAGCAGGCACTGTGTGTTGCATGCCAGTAGGGGCCAGGGTCAGGGCAGCAGGCACACGATGCATGAGGGAAAGTACGTGCACAAAGGTGAGCTTGGCGCTAGCAGTAGCAGCAGAAGCTGAGGAGGTAGCCGGAAGATGGGTTGCACTGGCAAAGGATGAAAGAGGCTCCGTCTTCTTGTTAGAAGTCAGCACTGGGGAGGAGGAAACATCCTCCTCCGATTCCAGCCTCTTCTTGGGCCTCATCACACTGGCCTGAAGCGGCAGCATTGTTTACTGTTCTGCTTTGTGCTGTTGCTTTTTTGGCTTGTCTGCCACCGGTGCAATGGCAATCAACAGCAATTTATGATACTTCATGGCAATTTTCAACAGTTTATGAACATTTGCGACAATTTATGGCAGTTTACGGCACTTTGAGGCATTTATAATAATGACAGTTATGAAAGTCTTAGTGATATTTACAACAATTTGTGACAGTTCCCCCATAACGTTTATGATGTTATGTTCCCCCATACAATGTACGGCAGTTCATGGAACTTTACATCAGTTTCTGAGATTTTACAGCAGTTCACACAAGTTTTATGACACTTCCCTGAAGTTCCCAAGCATCTCCGGCACTTTCAAAAAGGGTTTGATGCTGGAGTGGATAGAAGCAGCAAATATCAATAAGTGCTGCTGCTTAAATGAAGGCTGTGGCGTAGGGTTCAAGGACAGAGATAGTCTGTGGGGTGGGGTCTGTGGGGCCTGTGGGAATCTTGTCTTCTGTCATGTTACCAGTTCCCAGAATGAAAATGAACCACTCTGTTGATTGGCTGCATAACTTTTAGATAGAACAGAGGAAATTTTAATTAAAAGTGTGACCTCCCCCAGAGAAACAAACTCCACATACAGGGACCCCTAAACCTCCACATTGGGGCACCCCCCCAGCCATGTGATGGGTCATGGGACTGACTTCAACTGCAACAGAATACAATATCCCCCCAGTGCATGTCAAGAACACTAGCCGTGGGGCATCCTGAAGTCTTGTGATACCCAAAGTCTTGGGGCACTCCCACACAAGCCACGTAATTCTAGGGGACACCCATATGTGGTCCGCTGGGAGGTCCATTCTTGAGGTCCCCCATGTGGCCTGGGGGTCACTATGGAGAGGACATTCTTGGTGTCCGCACCTAGGCTGTGAAGGAACTCTTTCCTGGTGGAGGCCCAGGTGGTCTTGGATCTCCCCTCCTTCCATCGTATGTGGTATAGCTGTAGCGTGGGATGATTGGCTGGGAGGGGGTGGGGGGTTCTGTGCCTTCTCTTTTATTGTATTGTTTTTACTGACTTTATGTGTTTTAAGTGTTTTAACATTGTAAGCCACCCCAGGCTGCTTGGACCAGGAGGAGCGGGGTAGCAAATGATTTTATAAATAAATAAATAAATATGCCATACCCCCAAATTGCAGCCAACAGAACACCAGAAAAAATCCAGTGTGACCCCCAAAGTAACAAACCATATCCCACTCAACTGCGCCTCCAGAACCCCAGCCATGGGGACAGGCAGTGCACAGGACCCCAGGAAGAGTCTCTATTTCACCACCACCCCACCCCCGTGGCAGGGGTTAAACCAGCAGCAAGGAGTTCCCAAGGTTAACATGATTGGACCCAGTGGGAGCAAGAAGCCTTTCCTCTACCACCAGAGTTTTCCTGGAGCAGAGGCTTGTCTCTAGGTTAGAATGGACCCTGGCAGATGGAATTGCACCCCCTCCCTGTAGCCAAACTCTTGGGGCACTCCCAATGAAGCAATGTGATGCTGTAGTTATACTTTAGTTTTATTATTAAAGCAAGACTTAGGAAAAAATGAAAACAACATAAAACAGCCCTTGATAAACAGATCTAGATTCCAAGGGCAAACTGGGCAGGTCATTATATAGATACACAAGTCATAATAAACACACCATAAAACAATTTGACTATATACACTGAAACTGATCCTGCAGCAGAATAGTCATACATAGATATTGCACAAAAGATACACAAGTATTAGCTTCATCTAAATGAGCACTGAAGACATAAGTGCATACACATAGAGCGCTTTTAGACGATCCCGCTGAAAAGCGGGATCGTTCAGAGACGGGATCGGGCACCCGCCTTTCTCTCTACGCCGGGTCTGATGCTCAGAAGAGCATCAGACCCGGCTTAGAGACTCAGTGCGCATGCGCACCCTTCTGCGCATGCGCACTCAGCTACATACCCCGGAAGTGTGCCATGAAGCCGGAACAGCGGTGATCCGCGTTGGACGGGGCAGGATCGCCTGCCCGGTCTGACGCGGGGAAGATCCGGCTTACATGTAAGTTTGCTATTTAAACGAGCGCAAAGAAACGCGGCTGATCAAAAGATCAGCCGCATTTCTTGTCTCGTTTAAAAGCAGCCTATAGACAATGTGCATAAGGTTCTGAAGATGTTAATAAGCATACCTACAAAGATGAAACAATCATAAAAAGATATAAGATAAAATGGAGGAACCTCAATCGACCAAAACAATCTCTACACATCATGATCTTCCTGATTCCTCTTTCTCAATACAAGAGCAATTTTGGCAAGATTTCTAATCAGAGCATCATCTTTGGATGATACCAAAAAGATTAATAGATGGTGCGGTGACTAATAAGTCTTTTTGTGAATTACTGGGGTCAGACATATCTGACGAGACACTTTGGTATACGGGCAGAGGAACAATAAATTAAGGAGATCCTCAATTTGAGTAAGATTACAATTTTTACAATTGCATAATCTGAGGCAATGTGATGCAAGAAGACACCCATATGTCACACACACACACACACACACACACACACACCACACACACACACACACACAGAGCCATATACATTTTAGATAGAACAGAAACAGAAAGCAATATCCCCACCACCACTACCACTGCACCTCCAAAACCTCAGCCAGAACCCCAAACTCTTTGGGTACTTTCCAACAAGCCATGTGATGCAAGACCATACCCATATGCCATACCTCCACACACACGCCTCCCCACATACACACATTGCCACATTGTCAGGGCAACACCAACAGTACACAAGAAAAATTCAGTGATTCCTCCCCAAAGGACCCACATACAGGCTCCCCTGAACCCCAGCTTTGGGGCACCCCCCAGCCATGTGACTGGAGACCTAATGCAGTGGGCATCCTGAACCCCAGCCTTCAGGCACCCCCCCCAAAACCAGCAAACACAACTCTGCAGTTCACTCCTCCTTCCAGAAGAACTAGGGAATGTATGGCTTTGCCATTCAGAACTGGTCAGAGCAGGTCCCAGAAGGAAAAAAAAAACCTACCCCAAAATTGCACATCAGCACCAATCTCTGAGTTCTGCTGAATGATTGTCAGGAAAGTCTTCATGGCAATTCACCAGCAAAGACACTATGCCCCCCGTCATCTCCCCTCCCAAAATCTCTGAGGGTAGCTCTTGGATTGTGATGCCTTTGTTGACCAAAAATGCAACCAATCCAGAGAGCAGGGTACACCTTGACGCCAAAACATGCAGGCAGCTGCAGCACAAACTGTTTTTAAAAGGATCTGAGACTCACCATTGTGAAAGAAACAGAATCGATACCAGCAGAAAGAACTGGTACAGCTCAAACTTTCAGTTCTCGGATTTAGAACCAAAAGCGCCATTGTCGGACGCTTTCGGTTCTTTCCGATACTGAAACTCCCATCCCTACTAAGTTGTAAGTGAGCACAGTGGGTGAAAACAGAAAGAGAGCATCTCCAGGGGTGCCCCGTCACCTGCAGGTTGACCGGTCTGTATAGAAGGTGCCTGCCAGATGTTCAATCCAGAGCAGGCTCTTGCTGCTCTGTGGAAGCCCAGCCTGTGCTACTCCAGAGCCTCCAGGAGCACATCTCATGGAGCAGGCCGGCCAAACCCAGGGTAACGGCCAAATGTGGCACTGCTCTCCATTCTGGGGGGACCCACAATGCAGCTCCATGCCCGTCTGTCTGTTGGCCCTTTAAGCAGCACCATGGAGTTGTGGGTGCCAGATAGAGTGCTGGGTGAGAGCCTGCAATTCTGAATCAATCAAAATAGTTTATTGTCTTAAACAAAAGGTCACAACAAAGTATAAAAAAACAAAAACAAAACCCTAATATATATGTATCAGGCCCAAATGGTCTGAATAGCCTAGAGTAAAATAGTTACATCTTCAAAACACACCTATCAAAATACAATATCACATAAAATCCCAACTTGCCATGGTACTGATGTTAGTAGAGCAGAACAAAGTAAACCAGGCACTTGGAAAACATTTAAAACCTCTTAAAATTTGCCTTGCCCTTCTCAGGGCTTGTGTCGGCAGCACTTGACACCCGAACATAATAGGATATTGAAGTGTAAGGCATCAAGATCAAACAGTACATACACTGGGGGGAGTTAATACCCCTTTCAGTAAAATTGCCAGTATTTATCTTCAGCTTTAGTTACAATAGAAGGTGATAGACAAAGGCTTAGAGGGTAAACAAACAAACAAAAATGCTGGACTATTGTTGCCAAACTATATGATGAATCATGTAAAGTTCAGTTGGGGTACATTACTTCATATAACAGCATATCTCGCAGCTATTCAGCAGCCTTAAACCGCAGGGATAGAGATTGGAGCATATTAACCATCACTCCCCAGGCTCTTATGCCCAGAAACCAAGTCCCCCAGATATACTAATTGAGGTCATAAGTTGCCAGCTGCTAAGAAGTAGTGAGAGTTTCAGTACTAAAATTCCTCCTTACTGTTTCCATCATTAACACTAACCTGGAGACTTTGCTTGTAATGTCTTTGTTGTTGTGGGCCAGTAAATGGGAAATTCGATAGGGAGGATCCCAGTAGTCCTTGCCCAAAGGCCATTGGCCAGGATGTCCTCCCTTACTTTGCTGTACAGAGGGTAGAACAGCAGGTAATGGGGAAGGTCTTCCACCATGGATTGTCTGCAGAGACAAAACCTTTGCTCTGCGGGAATTCCCATATACCTCCCTTCCAATACTTTGGAATTCATCATATTGCACCTTAGTGTAGTTAAGGCTCTCCTCGTTCTATAGCTGCATATATCCTGAAGGTATGGTTCCAGTCCAGGTTCTAGCTTAAGCATGGGATACCGGGCAGCAATTTTTTCTTCCACTATTGCCACTCTTTCTACCTGAAGATCGACATCTCATGATCTAATTTTGAGCAATGTTTTAGCTTAAGATCGAGTACACTGAATCATGCCCAGCACAGTTAAACCACTTTGGGCCAGATATCTGTCTACGGTCTTGTGTCACCTGTATTCAATGAATATATTAGATTGTTCTTTTGCACATAAACTTGGCAGATGCCCGGCTTCCATCTCCCTAATTCAGAGCCAGAAACCCAGAAATAAAAGTTTTATTCTTGAGGCAACCACAGGAGTGCCAGTTTCTGCTCTCAACAAGGAAGTAGGAGTACCGCGCAGAACTCCCAATATTGTTCTAAGGATTTTATTTTGGACAACTTGTAGATAATCTAGGTTTTCCACTCCCCAAATTTCTGCCCCATATAACATTTGGGGAATCAACTTCTCCCTCAGTAACTTAAGTGCTGGAGCTATTCGCTTGCCACCCTGGGAACGCCAGAATTTGAGGATACCCCCTGCAGTTTGAGTTGCTTTCAGTTTAACACTGTCCAGGTGTGGTCTCCAATTACCAGTTTGAGAAAACCACAGACCCAAGTATTTATATTTGGGAACCTGCACCAATAGCCTAGCATTCACTGTTCACCTGCATTTTTTTTTTTTGATTCTTTGAGAAAACCACTACTTTCGTTTTTTTCCTGATTGATTCTAAGATGGTTATCAACACAGTAGTTACTCAACCTAGTCAATTGAGTTCATGCCAACTCTGGAGGTAGTTAGAAGAACCTTGTTGTCTGCATAGAGTAAAATGGGGACCAAGCGGTGACCCCCGGGCCCCTGCAGACTAGTGACTATGTCATTGATAAAAAGATTAAATAAAAAAGGGACCAAGCCACACCCCTGCTTCACCCCATTTGTGACTTGTATTGACTCTGTTACTTCCTATTCTATGTTAACCCTAACCTTGAGACTAGTGTCAGTATATAGTAGTTGAATCAGCAACAAGAGGTGCCCGTCAATATTAAGCGTTTTTAATTTCCTCCAGAGTATTATTCTGTCGATGCTGTCAAAGGCAGCCTGCAGATCAACAAATGTAGCAAAGAGCTTACTGTGACGAATGTGAACATATTTGTTCACTAGGTGTGCCAAAATGAAACAATGGTCCAGAGTTGAGTGGTTAAATCTAAATCCCACCTGCTCTTCTGCAAAAAAGGCATTCTCGCCGGCCCATTCTTCCAATTTCCCTAATAAATACTTGGAAAAAACCTTTGCCACAATATCAAGTATTAATAGTAGTAGTAGTAATTTACTGACGGCTTTTAGCTTTCGCCATAGCCCACATACAATGAAATTAAAACGTCCTAAGCAACAAATAATAACAAAAGCATCCGAAAAGACAATTCACAAGAATACAAATGATAAATACATAATAAAACAGGCAGTTTGTCAAACTATAGTTTCTTTGACCTCCACACAATAAAATAAAATATAATTCCACAAGATTCTTGATCTACCAACTTCATAAAACATAACCATCCAGCTCAGAATTCCATATTATTACAGAGGCTTCTGGCAGAGAGACACCACTTGATTTGTCTCCTGTTCCCATAGGATCCTAAGTTTGGAGTTAATTTCTTCCCTCCGTTTTAATGCTAACCAGAGAAATGTCGCAATAACGAGCATCTCCTCTGTACTAGATCGGGAGAGGAAAAAGCAATAGTAATTTCCTACACCACTACCCACCTCTTCGTTAATCAGGGGAGCGAGCCAAACAGTCCTAAGGCTATCATAATAAGGACATCTCATCAATAAGTGTTCGACTGTCTCTATCTCATCCAGATTGCAAGAGCAACATCTGAGGTTATACTCTTGATGAACATAACGACCCTCAGTGACCGCAGTCTGGATGAGCTGAAAACGCAATAATCTATAACATCTTTGAAGGTGTCTGTCAGAGATCTTGTCCAAATATAACTCAAAGGAGACAGATTTTTTGATCTGACCCAATAATGGAGCCACTAGCCAACCAACAACTGTGGCTAAATCCTCCTGCCTCCTGATATCAATTAATCTGGTAAGCACTTCACTTTTAATAGCCCCTATGGGCTTCCCTATAAAATACGCAAAAGAAAAGCCCAGTTTGTGAAGGAGAGAGGATAAATATAGGGGCCACAGATATGCTCTTATGCCTATATGGCCTAGTTCTTCCTTTAAACATCGAGAAAGGAGGGACTCCTCCTGATAGGACAAAAGTCTCAGCCAATAACGAGCAAATGCCTGCTTAGAGAGACAGTCAAAAGACACTATACCAGTCTCAGTTCTTAGAACTGTGCTGGGTACTGAGTTTCCTACTCTAAGAAAGCGTCGTGGGAATGAATTTTGCACTCTCTCAAGCGTAATCACATTTGGAAATGGAACAATGTGCAGCCCAAAGGTAGCCAATGCAGGGACCCTTGCATGATATGCTTGCAGAAAAGTGGAAAGAGGGACTCCCTTTGAAATATTTGTGGCTCTATTAATGGCACTAGCCAGGTTGCGAGCCTTAGGGACCCTATTTTGGATGTGCGTGTTCCAAGTTCCCCTGTTAGTAAATGTTACGCCCAGATATGTAAAGGATTTAATTATTGCATACCTTTTATCTCCAACCCTCCATTTTTTAATGGAAGGTTGTCGGCCAACTATTATTATTTTAGATTTCTGGGCATTAATTTCCAATCCATTATCCCTACAATAAAGGTCTAATTTTGCCATTAGACGCCTCAGACCTATTTCTGTTTGGGACAAGAGAACAAAATCATCTGCCTATTGGAGAAAAGGGAGTGCAATGGTCCCTATCCTAGGAGCATGGACATCGTCACCTGTTAAACACGTTACCAGATCTGACAGATAAAGGTTGAATACCGGGACCAATACACAACCCTGTCTTACCCCCATATTAACGGGGATAGAATCTGACAACCCCGGCAAACCGTTCTTAACAATTGCTTCATTATCAGAGTGAAGTTGCACCAAAAGAGCCAAAACTTTCTCATTCAAGCCCAATTGCCTCAACTTCCTCTGAAGATTTTCTTGAGGGACTGAGTCAAAGGCCTTGGTTAGATCAATGAAAGCCAGGAAAAGTCTCCCCCTTTTGATTTTATAATACTTGAATATAACATGCACAAGTATGTAACAGCAATCCATTGTTGACCTTCTTGCTCTAAAGCCGAACTGTTCTGCTGGAATAATGGCTAGATCCTCCACCCATTTCTCTAGGTATGACTGAAGGAACCGTGCATATAGTTTTCCTATCAAGAATAACAGCCTGATAGGTCTATAACAAGACAGAGCCTTACTATTCCCTTTTTTAAAAATAGGGACTAACCAACTCTGTTGCCATGTCCGGGGAATTCTGCACATTTCACTAATGCATGCAAAGAACTTTGACAACACTGAGACCCACCATTTAGGGGCCGCCTGAAGAATTTCTGCAGTAATATAATCCGGGCCTGGAGCTTTATTAGATTTCAAGACTCCCTCTAGCTTATCTTTCAAAAAATCTATTGGAAGACCTGGTTCGGAACCCTGCCTGAAATCATAAATCTCCAGCCTCTCACTGCCTATATGCAAATCAGCATATAACTTTCCAAAAAAAAGTTCCCAATCCTTATTGGAAATTGCTTGTTTAAGGGAGTCCTTATGGGGATTAATAAAGCCCCTAAAGGTAGACTAAAACTGGCTAAGGTTTTTTGTGTGCAGGGCTACTATCAGTTCTGCCCATTTCTTATTGTAATACAGAGCTTATTTCATCCTCAATAATTGTCTGTATTGTTTCTTCACTGACTGATACTGATCAAATAGCCCCTGTGCCAAACCTTTTACCCACTCGTTCTTACAAATTTTTTATTGGGCTTTGAGTATTAGGGATGGGCAAATGTGGTTCGGAAGTTCGGAATTCGGACGAACTCAATCTGTTCGGTTGACCGAACCGAACCAAATTTCCAAACTTGAATTTCAAACCGAACCGAGCTGAACCGAATTTCCGAACTCCGTTCTGTTCACCCATCCCTAGTGGCAACAAACACAAAAAAAAACTGATTTTGAATGGCCGAACTTGGTTCAGAAGTTTGGAATTCGACCGAACTTGGTCTGTTCGGTCGACTGAACCGAACTTCTGAACCGAACTCGAATTTTAAATCGAACTGAACTGAATTTCCAAACTCGAATTTTAAACCGAATCGAACCGAACCAAATTTCCAAACTCCATTCTGTTCAGCCATCCCTATTGAGTATCTTACAGTCCCGATCATACAATTTATGCCTCTGGATGAACTGCCGGTTGAGCCTCATTGTAAATGCCAATCTAAAACAATCCAGGACCAAATCAAAATCATCCAATAGAGAATCTTCATTATGAACATTCACCATCTGATTATACAAATAAAAGAGCTTCTCCAAGCCACAAAGATTCTGTACTTTGCATATCACATCTACTGGGGATAGTTTCACAAAACCTAATGGGAGCTGACATGATTTGTTCAAAAAATCTGTGCCAGATAGGTTGTTAAATAATATCTGGACATTAAGAAGGGTGTGGTCACTTTCTGGTCTATGGATTAAGGAAAGATTGCCGAATTTGTCCAAAAAGTTCTTATCAACAAAAATAAAGTCTATCCTACTCCTGCCTTGTGGGCCCAGGAAAGTGAAATTTCCTGCAGAGTCACTATATGGATCTTCACTAAGTGGTATCAGATCAAACTTGTGGACTAACTTTAACAAAAGATGACCTAAATGATCAGGACAGCATTCCACAGAGGGGCTAAGTTGAACAAACTCGGCATCCATTGAACCGGGCCCTATATGAGCATTCCAGTCCCCCGCCAGTATAAATGAAGTTCTAGGGAACTGGTCTTGAATCAAGGACATTGCATGTTCTAAATCCAGCCTTGCAGTCTCGTCATAATAGTTGGATGAGAGGGGAGGGATATACACATTAAACAGGGCAAAACTGTTGTGCTTATCTAACGTTAAAATCCCAACCTGAAACTCAGATCTGCCAGAAGACCATGACTGAAAAGAATGAATCCACACTTAGGAAATACAAAAAGCCAGGCCACCAGAGACGCGGCCCTTATCCCCCTTTTTCTGGCCCCCCTGCAACTCCATAGAAAATTCGACAAAGTGGGAACTTAGGTCCTCATCATCCTTCAGCCAGGTCTCCTGAAAACAAAGAAGATCAAAATCGGATAAGAAACCTAGGCAATCCTTATCCAGCACCTTAGTTTTTAGGCCTGCTATATTCCAGGAAGCAAATGAAAAGGATCTAACCGACTCTTCCTGAAATGATCAGCAAATTTGATTTTCTTTATAGGGTGTCCTCTGGGACCTTTGAAGGAGTGGGCATAAACCTGCTCCTTTCCCTTGTCATTGAACAGATTCTATTTGTAGCAGACTAGAATCCAGAATGACCACATATGACCCCCTCATACACTCCCGGATCCAATCGTCCTTAACAGGACTCTAAACTTCATGGGGATGAGAGGCTGCCTGAGATGTAACAGAGACAGCCTCTTTACCTTTATATGGGCTCCCTTGTTCTGTGTCACCCAGATAATGAACTGCTGTCAAAGACTCCACACCATTGAGTGGCTCATAAGGGATCAAAGCATTTGTTGTGTGTGGAGCTGTGTAGTCCAGCTCGGTTATCTGGGTGCCCTCCCTGAGTTGGGACAGCCTATAAAGAAAAATGTCCTGGTCTATCAGAGGAAGAGACTTAATCATTTCCCGGACCCTGGGGACAATCTCTACATTGGATCCTGAAAACAAAAAATCCCCCACAATCCTTACTAATAACTGATTCCCTAACATTAACGAAGGACTCAGTTGTCGGTTTGTTTCACCCCTACTGGGGTCTTCTGTCTGAGCTAGATCTCCTTTATTTGTGACCCGGGAGATTTCATCTTTGAATCCAGGATTAGGAATCTGAGGCTGAGAGGGGACCACATTTCCCAAGGGTTGGAGATCCATCCTAAACTCCATAAGTTCCACTTGATCTAACTTAGTCTTATGGGGCTGCTTCAGGGCCTGCTTCTCGGGGGAATCTGATATGCTTCTCGATTGGTTACACCCTTGCCCCACATTACCTCCCATCCTCTCCTCCTGCAATGCCCTCCCTAATTGGTCCTCGGAGTGTTTACCCTATTGGGAAGCTACAAATGAGCGCCCAGGTCTCTGCTGCCCAACCTGTGTCAGGTTGGGGGAGGAGATATGAACGTTTGGGCCTGAGAACTTCCTCTCCATACCCCGAGCTTCCTGAACATAAAAAAGGCTCTATCTATACGCCTCTGTATTTTAAAAATTTCCTGGTCCTAAAGATATCTCCAACCCAAAGTTTAGAGGTAAAATTAACACTTATGTGGTACTACCATTTCCCAGGGGCTAAGAATTCAACCATCTCAATGTGTTTCACTCTCAAATCCTTATTCAGGAGACAGGATAGATTGTTACCGATATCTCTCGCATGCTCCCCAAAATGGGAAACACCATTATAATCTGGGCCAATATAAAGATGAATTGCCTGTTCTTTGATTACCAGTGCTTGCCTAGCAGCTACATGATCCTGGTTGAAAGGGTCCTTATGGCTATTGGTAATGGCGTGAGGTAATCCCTCAATGCCAGAGCTGCTCTTTTAAAGAATAGCAAGGCCATCCAATTTGGCCAGGATTGTCCGCAGCTGCTGTTTGATCTTACTTAAGGAGTTACTTAGTTCAGTCATGCTAACAAACAAAGTTTCCACTGTTCTAGCAATCGAGGTAGTCTGCTGAGAAAGGAGCTCATTTGAAGTTGGTTCCAGTCACTCAAAATAAGCATTACATGAGGGAGGATGGGACAGTGGCGGTGAGGCTAGTTTAGGGAGATCGATAAAGTCCCCTTCCTCACTGTAAAGACAGTCAAATCGGTTATTTTGCAGCAGGGTGTCCCCCTGCTCCTCAGATTTCCTGTCCCTTTTAACATACTGGGTAAGCAAGCCTTCAGCTGGAGAAAGTGAGACCTGCTGCCCTCTTTTTCGTTCCATCCTTCCTTCTCAGGTGACTCAGTGCTCTCCCCCAATAATGGGAGTCCAAATTGTGTACGCAGGTCTGGGGTGCCAGGGAGGCGATCCCAAGCACAGTAAGTACATGCCAAAAACGCCCCCAATGCGATCCAGTCAGACTTAATTCTTGAGGAACAGCCCCATGCTCAGCCCGCGCCTAAGGCCACATGCACAGGGGCGCACCCTTGCATGTACAGCCCTTAGGCGTGCCACTTGCGGAGCCCACTCGCAGCACTGGCGTGCACTGGTGCCAGTTATGTGGGGATTCCTCCCGCAGCTGTGACCACTCGGCTCACTCGCTCTCTCTCTCATCCCACGGGACAGGTCTCAGCTCCAGCCCAAACACCACCCAGCTGCTGAAGATCAGAGCGATGCCCTCTCACCTCCTCCTCACCACACTCCCAGGGGCTGAGGGAAATACGAAAGGTCAGCCAGGTACCCACTGTCACGCTTCTGTCAGCTTGGTTTCTGCACAGCCTCTGCTCCACCCAATACCAAGTAAGCTGATTGGCCTGTAATTACCTGGCAGGGAGTTGTCACCTTTTTTGAATATTGGGACCACGATACTGGTATTCCATCCATCAGGGAACTTCCCATGCTAGGAAATATAATTAAATAATTGGACTAGTACTGGGGTTCACCATTGTTTGTATTCATGTATCAAATCTGCGGGAATCCCATCCTCACCAGGGGCTTCGTTAGAGGGAAGCTGTTCCAGCAGCCGTTCAATTGACTCCTGGGAAATCACCCAGCAGGGGTCAAGAGGGCGATGGCAAAAATTGCTGGGGCATTCCTCTGGATATCGATTGAAGATCTCTAAAAAATGCACCTGCCACGTACAGCTCTCTATGTAAGATTCAAAGTTAGAAAACTCACCTAGATGTCCTTTACTAACCAAAGCCCAAAAGCTTATGTGATCTTTATGGGCCACTGCCTCCTCTAGCTTGTTCCACAACTCAAGTTGATAGTCCAACTTTTTATTTTTAAGCAAGGTCTTATACTGTTGATTAGCTTTTACATATTGAGATATCTTTAAAGCTGTTGTTTGCCCCTTCAGAGATCTGGCAGCCCTCCTGGTTTCCTGCTTTAATAACCTACAGGCTCCATCAAACCAAGACTTATTGGACCTACTGTTATATGATCTATCTCTTGGGACAAAGTTGGTCCTAATAAATAAAAGCAATTTCTGAAAATATAAAAGGCAGTTCTGAGGATCCGCTTGAGTATATTGATCTCACAGATCTTTTAATTCAGTTGAACAAAATAGAAGCCGCCTAGCAGCCCTCTGTCCCCACTTAATTGGCCTGGTGGCCTGCAACTCGGTACCCCGATAAACCAGAGTCGGGTGGGGGCTTTGTGAAGATGGAAATTGGGGACTGAATAAAGTAAGTATGGGGAAATGATCGCTACTACCAAAGGGCAGTACCACAAAGCCTGCAAAGTCTTGAAAACTAGTGTAGGGAACTGCTATATAGTCAACCACACTTGCCGCTTTGTAGGAAACAAAGGTCAAATCTCCACACAGGTCTGATTTGGTGGAACCATTCAACAGCCTATAGTTGTTCCTATACAAAAACATTAAAAATTGCAGGCCAAGGGCATTCAACTCTCAATTTTCTAGGGGGATCAAAAAATATTTCCTCTTCCCATTCTAAACCCATAGCAGCAGCCCTGGCTGTATCCGTTGGTCCGGTCCGGGTGTGAAGATCTCCACGCAATATCACTGGGACATTAGAATAGTCATTGCCGCAGATATTTAATTGATTCTCTAGGGCACATCAAAAGTTATGATGACCATAAAGACTCTATGCCTGCAATTTTAAGGTGCGGAGGTGGGGGGTTCGGACCACTGCCAGTCCATCTGATGTGGACTCAGGAGGAGATGGCAACTGGCCGCCACAAGGGTGGGCCCCTGGAGCAGCTCTGGACACCGGCAGGCTCCCCATTCATCTATAAACACTCAGTTTGTGAGATTGGACAATGTCTTTACTGTTTACATGGTGCTCACGTTAAGGTGAAAGCCTTATATTACAATTGCCATGATTTTTAGAGCACAGTTGAATTTGTAAGAGCCTTAACTCCTCTCTTAAACTGAAGGTTTTTGGATTCTATAATATTTAATATCCTTGTATTAGACATTCCGTCATGGACCCTAAGTATTGAATAAACTCTCTGGGCATTTTTACACACATGTTTAAGTTCCAGATGTTTCAATCTTCTGGGTTTACAAGCCCACGAGTAATTTCCGAATGCATTTTTCACACACACACTGCCCTGACACAGTTCCTGGATGCATCCTTCACACAAACACTCCCCTGAGGCAGCCTAAAGTAGCCGCAGCTGTAAACGTGACAGGCTGCCATGGAAACCAAGTGACCACAGCTGCCTGGAGCAAAGCCGTTTACAGGACAACCTTTTACACACAAAGGTTCTGGGAGAAGTTTCACGCAGAAGTTCAAAGATCCAGACGTTTAAGATCTGGATGAGTGATTTAGACACACAGAAAGTTCAGGATGCAACAGCAAACATCCAGGGGAAATGTGTGTATAAAAACACCCTCTGTTTCTCTTTCTGTTTGTACATCATCAGAGTGACTGCATGTAGAGACTGAAATGTTGTGAAGTTTCTTTTACGTGCAATACCATCTGATTAAAACTTACAGACTGAAACATCTACAGCTCAATTTCTAAATCCCATATCTTTCTCTCATCATTCATATTACTTGTTATGGGATTAGCTTGGGACATTAGGGCCTTCTTTGTTTTCTCAGACTTAGGTCTTCTAGAAAAAGTTCATGGTAACTACATAACTGTTGGGAATTTTTATTAATGGTTAGAAAAACAAAACCCCAAAAGCAGCTTGAATTGTTAGTAGCAACAGCTTAGTAGTAATCAACACCTTGGAGATTGTTTCTGGATTAAAATAAACTACTTTATTGAGAAGTACATTGTGATAGGAAAGGCCTATCCCTAGTCTTACTAGCTAGCTGCCACCAGCATGGTGGCCAGACATGTTGAAGGTCAGAGAGAGAATTTAGGAATGGCGAAAGGTCAGGAAGAAGGAGGAAGTCCAGTGGGAGCTTCCTGGGCACATCCCACCTGGGAGGGGGCTTAGAAGCAGAGATCAGGAAAGGTTAAAGTGACACACACACTAACTCACTATCTCTACTCCCAAATGCCCCTAGTGGTCATTAGGGTTTGTTGGTGCAAAAGGTGATGTCATCTGGAGCTGTTTTTCCAACACCCCTTCTCATCGCCTGTCGCACCGGCTCACGACTCCCATTCGCTCACGTAGCATCTGGAATCGATTCCTTGGTAGTGGCTTGGTCAGTCCATCTGCCACCATTTCTTCAGTTGGGCAATACTTCAACTCAATTAGCCCTTCTTCCTGTGCCTCTCGAACATAGTGGTACTTTATGTCAATGTGCTTCGTTCGAGACTTGGACTTCTCCATTTGTGAGAGCTTAATGCAACTCTGGTTGTCCTCAAACATCGTGGTAGGCTTTGGCTCTTCAATTCCAAAGTCCAACAGCAGCTTGTGTATCCACACAGCTTCCCTGCATGCTTCACTAGCTGATATGTATTCTGCTTCTGTTGATGAGAGTGTAACAAGTGACTGCTTCCTGCTAGTCCAACTTATGGCTCCATCTCCATAGAGAAACAGGTGTCCACTGGTGGACTTGCGATCAGCTATGTCTTCAGCCCAATCTGCATCCATGTATCCCACCAGTCTAGGGTTGCTGCTTACTGGAATCTTCAATGCGTAGTGCGCGGTACCCTTCAGGTATCTCCCCAGTCTCTTGACTGCAGTCCAGTCATTCTTGGTTGGGGCACTTACTTTCCTGCTTAAGATTCCCACCGCTGTGGCAATATCTGGCCTTGTCACTGTGGCTATGTACAAAAGCTTGCCAATCGCTTTTCTGTACTGGTTGTTGCCTGCCAGAGGCTCATCATCTTCCCTTTGTTTCAGGAAATTGACATCCATTGGTGTTCTGGCCTCATTGGCATCTGTCAGTCCCAGACATTCCAAAAGATCCTTGATCTTTGCTTTCTGGTTGAGAAGATAACTTCCATCTTCTTCTTTTTCTATTTGAATGCCAAGGTAGTGTGAGATGCTTCCAAGTTCCTTCACCTCTACTTCCTTGTTTAGGTGCTCAACAATCTCGTGACTGTCTTGCTCCTGTTCACAACAGATGATCAGATCATCAACATAAGTCAGGATATAAGTCCACTTATTGTCTCTGAATCTTGAGTACAGGCAGGGGTCAGCTTTTCCTTGCGTGAACCCTTCCTTAAGCAGTAGCTGATTCAGTTTCTCATTCCAAGCTCTAGCTGCTTGCTTCAAGCCATAAATGCTCTTCTGGAGTTTGCATACAAGCTTCTCCCTTCCAGGTTGCTCGAAGCCTGGTGGCTGCTGCATATAGATGTCTTCCTCAAGTTCTCCATTCAGGAATGCAGTTTTGACATCTAAATGGTTAACATGCATCTTTCTGGAAGCTGCTATGCTAAGTAGTGTTCTGATGGAAGTGTGCTTGACAACTGGTGCAAATGTTTCATCATAGTCTTCTCCATATATTTGGGAGTATCCCTTGGCTACTAGTCTGGCTTTGTAGCGCTGTACATCCCCTTCTGCATCTTGCTTGATTTTGAAGACCCATTTGCAACCTACAGGTTTTCTTCCAGCAGGTAGTTCCATAAGTGTCCAGGTTTTGTTCTTGTGTAGAGATTCAATCTCTTCCTTTGCTGCTTTCCTCCATTTTTCAGCTTCATGGGTTGGCATCCTGTCAACATCCTTCCATGTGCTGGGTTCTTGCAGCTCTGCACTTGTGGTGAGGTAGGAGTATTTCAAGGGTGGAACTCCTTTGTTGGACCTCTGTGAGCGCCTGGGTTCTGGCTCAGCTTCTGTGACCCCTTCTGAATCTGCAGCTTCTGTAACCCCTTCTGAATCTGCAGCTGGTTCTGGTTCACAGATTGGCATTTGGTAGCTGAAGGCCTGCTCACTTGGTTCCTCTTGCATCTGGATCCTTGGCTCCAGGTCTGGTAATTCACCTTTGGTTGGTCTGTGTCTTTCATCAAAGTACACAACATTGCAAATTTCAATATTACCAGTTTCAACATCAAGAATTCTGTATCCTTTGCCTCCTAAAACATATCCACATAAAACTCCTTTCTTGCTTCTGCAATTCAACTTGTTTCTCTTTGCCTTTGGTATATATGCATACACATCACAACCAAAAACTCTGATGTGATTTAGGCTAGGCTTGTGTCCAAACCACAGTTCAAATGGAGTTTTCTCTATGGCTTTAGTTGGCAATCTGTTCTGCAGATAGCTGGCAGTCATCACTGCTTCTCCCCAGAACTTGCTTGGCAAACTTGCATCTTTCAACATACATCTTGCCATCTCCATTAGGGTTCTATTTTTCCTTTCTGCAACACCATTCTGCTCAGGAGAGTATGGGGCTGTAGTCT
This sequence comes from Sphenodon punctatus, assembly GCA_003113815.1. NCBI lineage: Eukaryota > Metazoa > Chordata > Lepidosauria > Sphenodontia > Sphenodontidae > Sphenodon > Sphenodon punctatus. Next base: position 7,049,996 of record QEPC01003743.1, on the reverse strand, counting down.
CATGCTCAATTCCCTGTTCTCTCAGAAAGGATTTCATTTCGTTTGAGGTGTATTCGCCTCCATTGTCTGACCTTAGTCTCTGAGGCTTTCTCCCAAACTTGTTGCTGACCAATGCAACATACTCTTTAAACTTTTCAAACACTTGACTTTTCTCTCTCAAAGTGTAAACATAGGCAAATCTTGAGAAATCATCAATAAAAGTAACTATGTACAGGTTTCCTCCAATGCTCCTTTGCAGAGGACCTGATACATCACTGTGAATCAACTCTAGAGGGCGCTGAGACTTTCTCTCCTCTAGCTTGTGGAAAGCTGGCTTAACACTTTTTGCAGAAATGCAACATCCACATTTGTCTAAGTTCTCAGTACACAGTTTCAGTTTAAAGTCTTTAATTAAATTCCTCTTCTCAAGTTGGCGAATTGAATTAACATCTCTATGTCCCATTCTGCGATGCCAAGTTTTATCACAGTCTCTGTGGGTGCACTTGAGATTGCTTGCTAAATTTGCATTTTCACTGACACTATGGACTTCAAAGAGCTCACTATCTCCCAGAGATGCATACAGGATTGAGTCACCATCTCTTGTTACAAGGCAATGATCATCCATGAATTCAAACTTGCAGCCATTTTTCACTCCATATTTCACAGAAATTAAATTGTTTTTCAACGAGGGCACATACAGAGCCTTATGTATGATTACTTGTTCAATTTCACCATCTGGGAGCTTACAAAATATTTTTGCTTGACCACGCCCTTCTGAAAAGACCTTTCTCCCATCTGCTAGAGAAATAGGTACTTTGTGATCCAATTCAATTTCTGAAAACATTTCTATATCCTTGAGGAGATTTTCAGTTGCTCCAGAATCAATATAGATCACATCATCTTTTACTTTTGACATGGCGTTAAAACCTTTAATTTTCTCTTTCTCCTTCTGTTTAGAGCTAGCAGTTTTCTCCAGGCTCTCTGTCTGGCTCTTAATGGGTGCTTTAGATTTCCCCATTGTCTTGGCACTTGGGCAATTAACACGTAGGTGTGTTTCACTACCACAGGAAAAACATCCTTTCTTTACTCCTTTCTTTGAGCTAAAGGCTGTAACTTGATCTGTAGAGGTTTGCTTTGCCCTTTTGATAAAGCATTCATGCAACTTGCTAGATAGATAGTCCAATTCAATAACTTTATCTGAAATATCTATAGCAGTTTTCAAATATTCATAAGAAGCTGGTAAAGAGTTCAAGACAAAAGCCACAATCCCAGTGTCTCCAATATCTATTCCCAAAACCTTCAGTCTTCTTGCTAGGCATTGTATTTCACTTATATGCTCAGTAGGATTTTCATTTTCTCTGAGTTTCATATTGCACAGTCTCTGTATTATAGAGATGGCTTCGCTGGGGCTCTTTCTGTTATAAAGAGTTTCCAGCCTTTTCCAGATTTCACTGGCTAAAGTAACATTTTCAAAATGTATAAACAGCTTAGGACTTACATTGATTCCTAGAATCCCAAGAGCTTTTTCATTTTGTCTGTCCCAATGCTTTTGTTCAGCTCCTGCAGCCGTTGGTCTTTCTGTTGTTAGCACCTCATAAAGACCTTGACTCTTCAAGCAAGATTGCATGAGGAAACTCCACTCTTTGAAATTCGCTCCTTCCAGCTTTGGAATGTTGAAGTTCCCTTGAGTTTTCTCCATGCTGCTTGTCTTGTTCCAAAACAAAAACCAGGTACAAAAATAAGCTGTGCTTTTCTCCAACGAGATTCAATTCGAATTCCAAAAAATCTGTTAGGATCTTCAGGAGGATTCTGGGCCCATAACCCTATGTTGGGAATTTTTATTAATGGTTAGAAAAACAAAACCCCAAAAGCAGCTTGAATTGTTAGTAGCAACAGCTTAGTAGTAATCAACACCTTGGAGATTGTTTCTAGGTTAAAGTAAACTACTTTATTGAGAAGTACATTGTGATAGGAAAGGCCTATCCCTAGTCTTACTAGCTAGGTGCCACCAGCATGGTGGCCAGACATGTTGAAGGTCAGAGAGAGAATTTAGGAATGATGGAGAATGGTCAGGAAGAAGGAGGAAGTCCAAATAGGAACTTCCTGGGCACATCCCACCTGGGAGGGGGGCTTAGAAGCAGAGATCAGGAAAGGTTAAGTGACACTTACACTAACTCACTATCTCTACTCCCAAATGCCCCTAGTGGTCATTAGGGTTTGTTGGTGCAAAAGGTGATGTCATCTGGAGCTGTTTTTCCAACAATAACAATCCCCATTACTCCACCCAGGATATTGACTTGCTACAACATGAAATTCAAATTGCCATTCCACAGCTGTAAGAGTCCTTATTTCACCAGTAATAACATTCTAAACATCCTATTTTGTGGGATCAGTTCCAGTGGATATTGCCCGCTGATGCTGCAGATGTCTTGGAGGAAGTCAGGGCTACCTTTTGTGAATTAGATTCACGTCCATTCTGGTCGGTTAAGACCAGCTGGGAGATGTTTGGGGCCGTTGGTGGCTGGGGTGGTCAGTGCTTCCCTTAGGGGGGCAAGGTGCCGGATTGCCTCAAGGAGGCTGTGGTGCAGCCTCTGCTTAAAAAAAATTATTGGACGTTGATTCCCTTGCCAGCTATTGGCCTCTCTCTAACCTTCCCTTTTTAGGGAAGGTTGTGGAATGGGTGGTGACTTGGCAGTTTCAGGGACATCTGGACCATGTCAGTTTTCTGGATGCCTCACAGTCTGGCTTTCATCTGGGTTTTGGCACTGAGACTGTGCTTGTGACTTTGGTCGATGTCCTTCACTGTGAGTTGGACCAGGGTTGTTCGACCGTATCGATCCTGTTAGATCTCTCGGCTATGTTAGATACTGTTGACCATGAGGTGTCGGTGACTTGCATATGGGACTGAGCTGAGGTGGGCGGAACTGTTCTTGAATGGTTCTGCTCTTTCCTGGCTGGGAGAACTCAACATGTGGTGCTGGGTGATTGTTCATCTTCTCCCCAGGACCTCAAGTGTTCAGTCCCGGAAGGTTCTGTCTTGTCGCTTCTCCTGGTTCAACGTGTATATGGAGCCATTGGGTAAGGTCATTTGAGGGTTTGGTGTGTGGTGCCATCAGTATGCTGATGACACCCAACTTTACCTGTCTTTTTCAACTGACCCAGACCCAGCAGTCTTTGTTCTTACCCAGTGTCTGGCAGCTGTAGTGGACTGGATGAGGGCGAATCGCCTGAAGCTAAATCCTGACAAGACGGAGGTAATGCTGGTGGGTGGGACTGAGGGAGTGGTGGCATGCATCATTGTCGGGGTCTACCCTCCGTTGACTCCTCAGGTCCATAGTCTGGGGGTGCTCCTTGACTTACGGCTCCACCTGGATGTCCAGGTGGAGGCCATGGCAAGAAGAGCATTTCACCAGTTACATCTGCTGTGATGGCTTTGGCCGTATGTCTCCACGCTGACCTGACCACCATTATCCATGTCTTCATCACCTCAAGACTGGACTATTGTAATGGGTTCTACGTAGGACTACCTTTGGGGATGGTCTGGAGACAGAAGCTGGTGCAGAATGAGGTGGCCTTTTTCCTGATAGGAATGAGTTGCCGAGAGAACATTACACCAGTGCGTCATTCTCTTCACTGGCTGCCTATAATGTACCGGGCTCGATTCAAAATGTTGGTTTTGCGTTATAAAGCCCTACACGGCCTGGGAGCCACATACCTGCAAAACCGCCTCATTCCCCAGGCCCTGGACTGGTCCCTGCAGTCAGCTGGGGATGCCTCCCTCAGAGTCCCCCAGGTATCCTGACAATGGGTGTGGGTGGGTGGTCTCAGTGGCAGCACCACAGCTGCGGAACTCCCTCCTGACGGAGGTCCATCTGGCTCGGGACCTCCCCTCTTTCCGAAGACAGTATAAATCCTAGCTGTTCCGCCAGTCATTTGGCAAGAGGGACGGGTAAGGGGTGGGAGATTGCCTATGTTTTGTGGCTTAAAATTATATTTTTATATTGAATATTTATTATGTGTATTTTTATTTTATTTTATTATGTTGTTAGCCACCCCAAGCTGCTGTGGCAGGAGGGGGTGGCTAAGAAATCCAAGTAAATAAATAATAATAATAATAATAATAATAATAATACATAAATAATAAATAAACCACCTGGAACCTCAGACCCAGGATTCAAATGCAGCCCCTCACTCCTGGATACAGTTCCTGCACCAAAGCACTGAAAAACTGAGCTCATGGTAAGTGAGCAGAGATGATGGCATGTACAAAAGGACAGGAGAGAGATCTATCATCTTGGCCCTCCTTTTCTTGAGTACACTCCTTATGCACCCCAGCTCACAACTTCTATGTGACCCTCGGACCTTGTACAAATGTTCAAAATGGCCCCTGGGAGGGAAAAGGTTCTCCATTCCTGTGCTGAGGCCTACTTCATTACATGGCACTTAGTAGACTTTCCTCTTAGTGTTACTTACCTCTTCACTGGGGAAGAAATTGTATCTTGTGCCAGCATCAGCTCTCCAGTGCAAAGTTCATTTACCCTTTTCTTCTGAGAAGTACCAAGTTTTCAGTTATGGCATTATCAAATTAATAGTCATGCCATTTTGCACCTAACTTAACCACTGGCATTTACTATTCTATTATCAAGAGGCCAGATGGAAGAATACAAACGATGAAACATACTTTTAAAAGTTGGTAGTTAATTCTTAAATGGATCTTTGTGTTGGTTGTGTTATGTTTATGGGACTATTTATTCTCCTGGTGACCAATTTAACATATGGAAATTCCAGAAAGTTTTCATCAAATGCTGCTTTTAGCCCAATGGATTATATGTCTGGCTTTCTTTTGGGAACCGGTGAATACAAATCCTGTTGAGCTTGTGCTTTCATTCAAAACTGTATCCTTTAAATATCTGTTCTATGGTAGAAATGACACAAATGACCACATTCTCACTATTTAATTATGTTCCTACCACCCGAGAAAATGGAGAAGTGATATCTGATCAAATATATTTCACATGGATATAAAAAGGCAAGTCAGAAAAAATTTCAATCATGCAAAGGTGTGATATCTACAAAAAGAGCCAAGGTACAAAAGAGTTAGCTATTCTACCAGCCAAGTTAAACAAGACACAATTGAGGCTAATTGACTTCCCTCCTTAGACCTCCCAAGTATGAGTTTATGAATGCCTGGAAATCCAAGTTAACCCCAATTGTGTCTTGTTTAACTTGGCCATTGAAATGGATAACCCTTTTGTGGACTTGGCTCTTTTGGTAAATATCACACCTTTGTATGACAGAAGGTCCTCCTCCCCACCCTCTTTTCTTTTCTATGTTAAATGGTTTTGATCAGACTGATTACAATGGTCATAACAAAATCACACTAAAGCCCTGGCAAACAGCCTTCTCAAGGGTCAAGGAAAACAAGAAACATGCACACAGACTATATGTGCATGGTTTTATATATATATATATATATATATATATATATATATATATATATATATAATGATACATCCAATACTCACATAGTAAATATATATGTTTTTGTATTTCTGCATCAGTTTGATGCCACAGCTGTTATTATGGGGTAACTTTTTAAAGCAGTCCTCTAACTTTTATATTTATTTATAGTTATAGTTCACAAAGGAGGTTTGGAGGACTGCTTTAAAATGTTACTCCAAAATAGCAGCTGCAGCATCAAATTGATTCAGAAATACAAAAGCTAGTGCTTCAACTTGGTCCTCGGTTTTCCTCGGGAAACATCGAGGACCGGTGCATTTGGCCTCGAATTCCCACAGAAACTTCCTGAGTTCTGAAGTTTCGAGGAAGGGCCCTGGAACTTCAGAACTTGGAAAATCCACAGCCGAGTGCAGGAAATGGGCCAGAGGGCAGGGAAGCAGGGGCTGGAGGCCAGCGCTAGGCCCCTGCTCCCCATTTCCTGGCCCCCACTGGCCAGGGAGGGAATAGGCCAGAGGGACCAGGGAAGTGGGGAGCAAGGGCCTAGCGGGGGGAGTCATGGGTGGGGTGGTGGCTTAGGGGGAGCAGGGGGCCTAGCAGATTGATCAGGTGTGGGGCAGTATCAGCCAGCCAGAGTCATCTTTGAAAAGAGCAGAATATGCTCAGAAAGGGCCATTCAGGTCCTTCCTGAGCATGCTCAGTTCCTGATTTTGTTACTTTCAAAGTTACCAGCCCAGAAGAGGAAATGCAATGGCACAGGACCCCTCTGGAATGTACGTAATCCATCCCTTACCCCCTGATAGGACCCCCACTCTCCCTAAGCACCCATCCCACCCTGACACACACACATCCCTCAGAACTTGGCAAGTATTCTCTGAGGGTCTGAAGAGTGTCTTAAACACTCAGTACTGTTCCTTGAACCCTTGGAAAAACTTGTGAGTTGTTTTTTTTTAACTACTTGGATCAACACTAACAAAAACATATATTCGCTATGTGAGAATCAGATGCATCATTTTTACAAGAGTCACATTTTGGAACAGCAATGCTTCCCCATTCTGTATTCACTATGGGTTTTTTCAGACATGATGCTAACTCCAGTTTAACCACACAAACATTTCTTATGCATGTTGCCGGGCTGCATAGGGCACCAATACAGCCCTGCAACATGTATAAGAAATGTTCAAGTGTGGTTAAACTGGGGTTAGCGTCATGCCTGAAAACACCCTATATTTAACAAACCTTCAAATAGATTTCACAATATTTCAAATAGATTTTATTTTGGTTTTATCCGTATATAAATTAATTAATTAATTAATTCATTCATTCATTCAAATATATTATTATTATTATTATTATTATTATTATTATTATTATAAGTTTTTATATAGCGCCATTGATGTATGTGGCACTTTACAGAGACTAAAATAGACATGGTCTCCGCCCAAGAGCTTACAATCTAAATAGATTTTAACATTTACACACACACACACAAACATATTCATAATGAGCTGGGAAAGGGGGTGAAGAGTGACATGACCAAATTTCCAGATTACAAATGCAAACACGCACACGCACACACACACACGCACACGCACATGGCCTACCAGAACTCCCCCTTAACAGGGGATGCTTATGAAAACTACATGTTGCAGGACAACATTGGTTCCATTGCAGCCCTGCAACATGTATACCACGCACACAAATTAAATTACAAGGTGCTGATATTACATTTGACACACAATTATCCTGTGGAACTTATTGCCATTGGATATTTTGAAGGTCAACAGCATAACTAGGTTAAAAAAAAGATTGGATATTTTCTTAGAGGATAGGAATAGCTATTAGTTCAGTTAGTCTTGAAATGAGAAACCTGGCTGCTTGAAAGCTAGAAGTAATTGTCAGGAAATGGATCACTCCATTATGCCCCGTTGTGCATTTCTCTGAATCAGCCAAAACTGGCCCTTGTTGGAGACAGGATGTTGGACTGGATGGACCTTTGGTCTGACCCAGAATGGCATGTCTTAAGTTCTTAACATACATACACACATTACAATTTATATTGCTGGGTGCTTTTAGCAATAAAATACTGCTCCGCGGGTTTACATGGAGTCCACCGCTGCCACTGCCCATAGTCTGCCTGTGCGTGCCCCCTCCCCCTTGCCGTAGAGCTGCAGAAGGATCAGAAGCCACTCTAGGCTACCGCCCTCAACTCTATGACTGTTGCCAGGACAACCTGAACCCGGTAGAGGAGCTGCGGTGCCATCCATCCTTTAGATGGACTGCTGCTCCACCCTCGGCCAGTGCTCTGGGTTTGGGCATTGGGTTCTGCTCGTAGTGCTTAGGGATATTCTGGAGCACAGGGAATGGAGCTGGACCAGAGAAGACGGCATCTAATCCATTCCTGCTCTGTGTCACTCCAGGGTGGCCCGCCTTTACATGGACGGACCACCCGGCAGGTGGATGGAGCAGGAGTGGAGCAGGTGTCCATTTAAAGGCACCCACTGTGTTGAACATGAATTTCTTATGGTTTGCATCTCCATGATGATTCTAAGAATATTGATTTCTTAATTTCAGCCTAACATCCCCATATTTTTATAATCTCCTAGCTAAAATTTAGTAGCAGACATTGGTTCAATCTCTTCCACAATTTATTTATTTATTTGTTTAACTATTTTATACCCCACCCCTCCTGACAAGACAGCTCGGGGTGACTAAAAATTCATAAAAACAAAACAAAAAAAATACAATAATATAAATACAAATATAAATATAAATAAATATATCTTATAACATTATTATAACCCACAGGAGGACGTCAAAAATATACAAAGATAATCAAAAACCCTCCCCCGCCCCAACTCCTCAAATCCCCCACCCTTCACCGTCCCCACTGGGAGGGAGTTCCACAGCCTTGGTGTGGCCACCAAAAATGCCCTCTCCATAGTTGCTTCCTGGGATACGCAGGGGACTTTGAGAAAGGCCCTTCTGCTTGACCACAGGGGATGATTCAGAGCCTGGAAAGTGAGGCTGTCCTGCAGGTAGGTAGGACCTAGGCCGTATAGGGCTTTATAGGTAAGAACCAACACCTTGAATCAGGCCCAGAAGACTATAGGAAGCCAGTGCAGAGAACAGAGCAATGGTGTAATGTGCTCTCAGTGGCCTGTCTCTGTAAGGAGAGAGGCTGCCACATTCTGCACCAGCTGCAGCCTCCGAGCCATCACCATGGGTAGCGCCATGTAGAGCACGTTATAATAGTCCAGTCTTGAGGTGATGAAAGCATGGATGATAGTGGCCAGGTTAGAGTCTGAGACACACGGCTGAAGCCGCCACACCAGATGTAGCTGGTGGAACTGCACTCCTTGCCACAGCCCCCACCTGGCATCCAGGTGGAGCTGGGAATTGAGGAGCACTCTCAGACTATGAACTTGGGGAACCAAAGGGGGCGAGTTCATCAATGATAGGCTCCCCACTAATATTCTCCACTAATAATATTCCCCACTAATAATATTCCCCACTAATATCACCTCCATCTTGTCAGGATTCAATTTCAGTCAGGTCGCCCTCATCCAGTCCCCAATCGTCGCCAGACACTGAGTAAGCACCGAGACTGCTGGGTCTGGGTCGGATGAAAAAGAGAGGTAGATTTGGGTGTCATCAGCATATTGATGACACCAAACATCAAACCGTCTCACTATCTCACCCAGTGGCTGCATATACACATTGAACAGGGGAGGGGACAGAATGGAACCTTGTGGGACTCCACACGAGAGGCCCCAGGGTGCTGAAGAACAGTCCTCGAGCACCACTCTCTGAGTTCTCCCAGCCAGGAAAGAGCAGAACCATTAAAGAACAATCCCACCCAGCTTGTCTTGGTCCAGCAAGTGAGTCACCAACATCTCATGGTCAACAGTATCAAAGGCAGCTGACAGATCTAACAGAATCAGCAGGGTTGAATGACCCTGATCCAATTCCCAATGGTGGAGGTCATTGACCAAAGCCACAAGTGCAGTCTCAATGCCATTATAACCCGGATGAAAGCCAGACTGTGAAGGATCCAGAAAACCGATGCAGTCAAGATGCTATCATAGCTGCTGAACCACTACCTGTTCAATAACCTTCCCTAAAAAGGGAAGACTGACCAATAGCTGGTAAGGGAGTCAATGTCAAGTGATGCTTTTTTGAGCAGAGGCCACACCACCACCTTTTTGAGGCAGCTCAGCACTTTGCCCTCCCAGAGGGAGGCATTGACCACTCCCGCCAGTAATGGTCCCAGCATCTCCCAGCTGGCCTTGATCAGCCAGAATGGGCATGGGTCCAGTTCGCAAGAGGTGGCTCTGACCACCCAAAAAACATCACCACCGTCAGTGGGAGATACCCACTGAAATCGATCCCACGAAACTGGGAAGAGCGGGGCTTCCATAACCTCTGGTTCTCCTCTTGTAATAAGTGTGGCATCGAAGTCATGGAGAATATGAGCAATTTTACTCACGAAGTAATCAACAAACATGTCACAACGGGCACTGGAAAACTCCAGTTCCAGGCGGAGGGAGGCCGGACCGACCAGCCCTCTCACCATCCAGAAAAACTCTACCGGATGGAATTTTGCAGTTACTATAAGGGCAGCAAAAAACTCCTTTTTTTCTGCCTGCAAAGCCATGGTATAGACTTGTAAACTAGGTCTATGTCACAATCTTTCAGCTTCAGCACACAAACGGTGCCATCATTGTTCGAATTGCTGCCTTTCTCACTTCAGCTGCCGCAGATCCTCAGTAAACCGAGGCGGCCTGTGGTGCTGATGCTTAGGGAGTGGACAACTAGAAGTCGTCTGGTCGATGACCTCAGTCAGCAAGGTATTCCAAAGAGCAATGAGGTCCTCAAGTGATCGGTCATCAAAATCACAGGGTAACTCCCCTAGAGCATTCCAGATTCGGAACGTCTCCAGTTCCATCAGTCTCTGGGGGCGGACCAACCAAACTGGCTCAGCACCTCTCCGGGGGCAGACATGCACTGGGAGTCATGCCCATAGGAGGTAATGATCCATCCATGACAAGGGCACTGCTGACACCTCTCGCACTAATGGATTCCCTGCCTCAAGGCCAATGCAGAAAATCAGGTCCAGGGTATGTCCCCCATCATGAGTTGGGCCGATGACTACTTGAGACAGGTCCATGGATGCCATGGCAGCCATGAACTCATGTTCTGCCTCTCCAAGACTGGTATCAGTGTGAATATTGAAGTCCCCAAAGACTAATGTCTTTGGGGACCACAATACCACCTCTGAACACCAGATCCTCTAGAGTGTGCAGGGATGCATAGGTGGGTGCATGGTATACTAGCAGCACCCCTAATCTGTCTCTTGCTAAATCAGTCACAAAATGAAGATCCTTGATACCTACATTGGATACCTTCTGAGGGACCATGAATCTATAAAAACAATGGCTGCACTGCATCCCTGCATCCCTCTAACTGTGGCTGATACTGCATAAAGTACCCAGCTGGAACACGGTCATCAGCCAGAATAGGCCCTGATTCACTGTGCAGCCAGGTCTCCATGATACACATGAGGTCGACTGCAATGGTCCAGGATCAATTCCCCGACAGTTGTTGATTTGTTAAAAACCTACCTCACATTCAACAACATCAGATTCAGGCCAGGGGCTCCCTGATCATGAACCACCTTACTGCCTGCTTGGGGGGCGGTGAGGGGAACAAACACCAAGTACCTGTCTTGTCTCACAGATCAAATACACCCCCCAATGGGACTATAATTCCCCTGGCCCATCATGATCCAATGGCTGAGGTTCCTCGCCCCCCCAGCCAGACACACACACACACATGGGCTCCTCCCCCCTGGTCATTCCACCAGGATGGCAAGGGAGACCCCACCCCACTCCTACAACCCACATGCCCCCTGCTCTCACTGGGTGGTATTTGTAAAACCCCTCATAGGGATCATGACACCCCCCTCTTACACCCCCCTCCCTAACCCAGTCCTATCCACCACCACCACTCTAACTGGGGACAAAAACATAACCAGTAACCTCCTAAACAATACAACCCTATTATTACCCGCCCTCCCCAAATTATAACCTTCATCCCTACCAGACCTTCCCTGACAAAACATCACAATGAGGTGTATCTTAATTATGCTACCATTACTCTTGTTCAGTGACTCACTTATTTGTTAAATCATAGGACCAAGTCCAGAATAGTCAACTTTCCTGTGAGCTCTAGAATGCCTGTAGTTGTTTCAAGAAACATTCATAAGAACATAAGTAGTGCCATACTGAGTCAGACCAATGGTCCATCAAGCCCAACATCCAACAGTAGCCAATCTCTGTCTCTTGGGAGAAATACCCAACAGGTCACAATGGATAATCTATTTCCTGTTCCAGCCCCCAATGCTAAGAAGGTACATTTCCCCAAACTTAGTTGGCTAATAGCCATTAATGGGTTTACTCTCCAAGAACTTATCCAATACCTTTTTAAGATTAGCTATACTACTGGGTTTGACCACTTCCTCTGGCAGTAAATTCCACAAGATAATTGTGTGCTGTGTGAAATCCTTTGCATTCAGGATCAGTTTCCTGATCTGCAGGTTGGTAGCATAAGCCTACTAGTGTATCTGATTCTGTACAGCTCAATGAAGCACTGCACATTTAGAATGAGATTGAAACTGGCTCATCATTACTTACCCAAATTCAAGAAGCCACTGTGTTATCAGAGAGATTCTTCTTTATTACTACATGTAACAGGGCATGGTTACTCCTGGGGTAAGTCCTTATAGAATTAGGTCCCACAAATTGCTGTCTCTTCAGGAAATTTAGCTCCAAAATGTTCTTTATTCAAATACAATGTCCTTTTACCATATACTCAGTTTTCTACCATCTAACAGTTTTTGAACTCACAGTCCTTTATGAGCCAGGAATAGCCCTTCCTGCATTCTAGCCCATCTGGCACACTTATCTAGGCTGCCAGCTCCTCTGCCTGCACCCTGCAGATGTTGTAGCAAACTCTTCAGCTCAGGCACCTCCCTATGAGCAGGATTATGAGGAGGCAGAGCCAAACTCCTAGCTCCTGTCTCCTCACTAGCTCCAAGGAGTCTTCTGTCAAGGCCGCTGGCTCATCCACCTACACCTTGAAGCTCCAAGAAGTCTCCCTTGGCTGTTTTGAGGCAGAGCTCTCTCTTAACTCATGCCTTTGGATAGGTCTTCCACCACAATGAGCTCAGGTTTTTAGCCTTATGGCTGGCTTCTGCCATGCCCTACCGCAGCTGTTTCTATCAGGCGCTGTCCTCTACTTTGCACAGCTCCTGGTACTCTGCTAGCACCTGCAGCCCTGCTGGTGCTAGCTTCTTTAAAGGACCAGTATCCCTAAGGCTGCACCCTGCTACATACACTGCAGAGAGTCTGAGCCCTACTAAGAAAAGCAGAGGTGACTATGAGTTCATGTGACTGGGATATATATAAAATCATGACTAGGATTTTTTTTTTTAAACTGCTTTGTTTGTACTATGTAGTAGACTACATAAGTGTTATTAGTTTCTTAAAAACCCCATTCTTCAACTCTTCCATCACTGTCCTAAGGGCCCACTTACAAACCTTTAAGACATGACTTCACTGGCGGTATATTTATTTTTATAAAAGCTCATACTTTGCCACTGAAATAACTTGAAGTTTGAATCCTGATATCTTTTATGCCTCTTGAAGTGAAGCAACATAATGCATGGCAGGCAGTATATGCATCATGTAGGAACAGAAGTTCTAATGAAAAAACATCACCACGTTGGGATTAAAATATGGCCTCCAGGTTAGCAGGTTCCTCTTTATTTTACTAGCATCAATGGTACTGCAGCTGTTTTCACCACAATCATGTTGCTATTTAAGGAAGGCTGACATATGCAGTTGTTGTTACTCACCCTGAAAGCTAATAGATTTGTCCACTGCTATTGTAAATACTAGGGGTGGGACTTCAGGCAAAAAACCGGATATTGGTTTTACCGGATACCGGTTTCGCCAAAACTGGTTTACCGGATTAGAACCAGTATACCGGTACCGGTATTTTTACACTGATTTCAATGGAGAAATGTCCGCATTGAAATCAATGGGGGGAGGAAACAATACCTCCCCCCTCCCCATCCCAGGCTGTGCAGGTGGAAGCGGGGATACCCGCCCACCCACCCTGCCCAGCCTGGATTAAAAAAATATTTTTTTTTACCCAAAGTCCCTGCTAGTGCGGGCTCCAGGCCGCCACCATGCCAGCAGCGGCGACCCGGACCCTGCACCAGCAGGTATTAGGGTGATCCCTGGAGTGGGGGGTGTTTTAACAAACACACCACTCCAGGGATCACCCTACCCCACCATCCAGGGATTGTCTACATTTTGTGCTCCGGGTGGCGGCGGCTGCAGCACAGCGGTCCAGCGGCTTCAGCATTGACTGGCTTCAGCACTTTACTAGGCCTTCCGGGAGAACCCAGAAGTTCCCCAAAAGGCTTAGTAAAGCACTGAAGCCATCCAGCACTTAAGTCGCCGGACCGTCGTGCTTCAGCTGCTGCTGCCCAGAGCACAAAAGGTAGGCGATCGCTGGGTGGGGGGGTAGGGTGATCCCTGGGGTTTAACACCCCCCACCCCAGGGATCACCCTAGTACCTGCTGGTGCATGGTCTGGGTCACCGCCACTGGCACAGCGGCGACCCGGAGCCCGCACTAGCAGGGACTTCAGGTAAAAAATTTTTTTAAAACAATCCAGGATCAGCAGGGTGGGTGGGGGGTGTCCCCCCTTCCACCTACGCAGCCTGGATGGGGGAGGGAAAGTGTTTTTTTTGTTTGTTTGTTTCTTTTACATTGCGGCCATTCATTTCAATGGCCGCAATGTAAAAAAATCCAGCACGGGGAACCGACACCAGTACCCCCAATTACCGGATTAATCCAATACTTCCGGTACAGCAAAATACCAGCAGTATCGGATACTGGGGGAACCGAAATTCCCACCCCTAATAAATACACATGAACGTGACTATAGCAAACCCTTGGTATAACACCTACTTATAACAATCCCTTCCTCAGGGTCTGTTCCAGGGCAATGTATTTTTTGCCCTTCTAATATGTGTAGGGATTGTTATACTTTAGAGACACTCCCTTGCAAGGAACATAAGGACAGGAATTGAGGGATACAGCGTAGAGAGAGTTTGGGGGGGAGGAGCAGTTCACTGAGAAGCCTGATCACAGAGCACTTGTACAGGGCTTGGCTTATAGTTAAAAAGAGATGTTTAGAATTCCTGGCTGTTCCTGAAGTTTATTGCTGGAACCCAAAACATTACAGTATGAACTCCCAGTCACTTGATGAGGGGAGAGAGAGAGAAAGAGAGAGAGCTCACCATGGGACAAGGCAAGAAAGAGCAGGAGGGAAATGACATTTAAGAAGTGATGATGGAAGGAGCTGGTCTTCAAAAAAGTATCATGAATGATGGCACATTCACATGATTCTCTTCTGCATTTTTAATTTCTTGAGTGAGATAACTATTGCACCTTATGGTTTTCCACACATTGCTTCCACCACTGCTCCATGTATTGCCATCCCCATCACTGCTAGCAATCCCATTATACCAAGAAGCTGTTTTTTGCATGCTGCATTACGGGGCACTTGTTATGTGTGCAGTGGACTAAATTGGGAAGTGTCTCTTTTCCACATTATGAAAAACGCACAAGAAAAAATTAGCACAATTGCTAAATCTCAGTTTGCGCTCTAACTCTTGTGGGTTATTGGGATTTATAAAAGAGATATCCTGGGAACTAATCCATCCACACAGTTTTTTAAAAAATGCAAAAATGCATAGGTTCTTCTCTCCTCTGCCCTGCCCCCAATCTTGTGAGAATGCATCCTGTGTGCTGTACTCCCTTCTTCCAAAGATAGGCAGCTAGATGCCAGTGCCATGCTGTGCTGCAGGTCGGAGAGCAAGGAGAGTAGTGCATTGGGTGAATATACCTTGAAGAAAAGAAACTTATGAAAGTTCTGACTGGGGTGTGTGTGTGCTAATTTATCATAAGGCTAATTAATGAATAAATTTATTATATTTATAAGACCGTCTTACAGAAACACTATTGACAGGATTAGAAACACAACACTCACAGAGAGGTATGTAGCTGCAAGGGGGGGCGTGTGTAATAATACAGCCATGGTGAGCATGTCACCCCTGTGGATGAAAGAAAGAAAATAAAGTATAGAACCTTGGTGAGCAAGTCACTCCTGTGCTCCAATCTCTTCAACTCCACTTCTTTTACTAATTTTAGTCCTTGGTCTTCAAAACCATCAACAGATTGAGAACATGCTACACATTCACAACCCTCAAGGCAATTGTGCTTTTTGTGGTATAATTCAGCTAAAAAAGGCCACAATAAAGCTCACGAGAGCCAGAGATAAACGTTCTCCATCGAGGGCATTCAGCTGTGTTGCAAACTTATATAGAACATGTTACCATCTTAAAAGGATGCTGTGATAAGGATAATAAGATCTTCCCCTTTGGTAAAGTTCTCCCCTCATAATCAGAATTGGGGGGATAAAGGGGAAATTATAGCTGTGTATCCAAAGCTGAGTTTTCCATACTCACTGGAAGGCAGGAGCAGAAGAAGACTCCATGAAATCCAGTAGAGATTTGGCCATATGAATCTAATTTCCCTAAGGAGCAGATAGTTAGAAACTATGTTGATGGATGTCACAGAAATCTCTACATTCTGGACAGAAATGGTGACACCATCCCTGTTGCTCACCAGAGTTTCCTCTGAGAAGCATCTTTCATACAGGAATAAATGAGTATGTATGTATGTTAATGTGTTTGGGACTCTGTCAGTTAAAGATTGAGAGGAATATCATGGTTTCCCATGCTCCATCCCTTTAGGAATTAGAGGTCTGCTGAAAAGGTCAACGGCCATGCAAGGCCAGGGAAGCAGGGAGCTGACGGAGGATTGCATGTGTTTCATATTGGGCTTTTAGGCGAGAGCTTGTTCAAGCTGTGTCAAGGTCATGTTCGGACTCTACATTTAATGAAATGTACTAAGCCATCCCTGATCCGGGAGTGTAACATATCCACGAGACACATAAATCCAATATTTTTTGTTTTCATGGTGGTGGTAAATGATAGAAATACAAATCACCCACAAAGAAGAGCAAACTTTTTCCTAACAGATCTTGTTAGCACTATTGTTTGTAGTTCTATTGATTGGTAAATGTCTGACGTAAAACAAAAAGGGGTTCTTTAAGGTGCTCCTGTAATTGATCTGTTCTATTCTGAAAGACTTGCTTTAATTATTCTGTGGCCTTCTTGTAATATGTCCATTGCTGCTGTGATCTGATGCGTGGTGGTGAATGCTTCCACAGTAGACAGAAATATTTTCAAAACTTCTCCCTCCCCTCGTAACAACTGTAATCTGTCATGCTCTGTCCCCGCTCTTTGCATCTAGGCAGTGACTACGGATGTCTTTCAAGCAAGACCATCAAGACAACACATTTGCATTCTAGTGAGTTCAGCCAACCTGGTGTTGAATGATGGTTGGCCTATGGAATGTCACTTCATCTGTGTGATTCAAAAGGCACAGCTGTTAGGTAGGGAAAAAACACCCTGCTAGATTTTCAGGCATTTATCACAAACCACAGCTACTAAAGGGTAATAATCAACTGCTATGAGTGTATCTAGGCTGGGGTTTTCCCCTCTTTCATCAACTGTACTCTCTCACTGTGGCAGAATGAAGGATTGACAAGTCTTCCTGATATATGAAGTCTTAATTTTTCTCTTCAGAAAATGTGCCCCAATAACTGCTTGAATGTGAAAATTTACAAAATGAAGCATCTTGCTGTTTCAATTACAGCCTGCAAGGCACAATGAGTCTCTTAATCTCCTTAAATTGTTGCTATATGGCAGCTTGCATGATGGCATGTCTTCTTATCACCGTAATAATGTGATACAAGCAGGAACTCAGCTGTGATGTATTTATTCCTGCTTTGACTTCCTTTCATTCTCCCAGAAGATATGGGAAGAACAGCTGTTCTACTAGCATCACTGAGTCACAAGGCATCTCATAAATAAATAATCTAGTCACATTGGTGTCACATGAACCTGATTGCCCTTGAAGTTTACATTTACCAAGTGAAACAAGATAGAAGTTTTTCCTGGCATGATAACAGTGATTCACTACATCTTTTCAGAGCTGAGCATCAGTGCAACAAGCATGCTAACTCTCCCTTCAAGGCAGATTGCACAAACATAGTGATAGTAATCCAAGCAAAGGTATTTTTCACAGTGTTAGGATTTGTGGATCATTACATAGCACCATTGTGCTTGAAGAAAAGTCAGCTGCAAGTTTATAGTGGAGCAAATCTGCACCATGTATAGCTCAGTGAGAGCTCCAGATCATATATTACATTTCAAGAAACCATGACAAGTTTTTGTACTGCCCCTACAAATTGCCATAAGAAACATCAGTTCGTGATGGGTAAAACTCATCAACAGTTACCAATTAACAGTTTCACAAGGTTATCAGCACAAAATGTATTTTAAAAAATCATGCAAGGAGTCCTCAGACATCATGAGATTGGCTTTTAAAATTAGGGTTGGTTTTTTTTTTCTGGGTCATTACAGCATAATGCAGATGTCATCATTGTCAATGGCTGCAATCCCAAACCTTTTGCGTGCAGGATCTATGTGGGCCCTGTGCAGGTCCTGCATGACTTGTGACTGACACAACCTCACCGCAATGGGCATGCATGAGATTTGTGTGCATGTGTGCATGTGCGTACCGCGCAGCACATGCAGGGCATGGGATTGGCCCCATTATCTTCCTCAAGACTATGCAAACAAGTTACTTTTAAGAAAAGATTACTACGGTTCTTACAATTTTATTTGTGATCCTTGCTATTATAGGAAACCACTAAAATCTTGATTTTATCATGAGTCTTTTATTTATTTATTTATTTATTTATTTATTTTAAAAGATTACTACCCTGCCCCTCCTGCCACAGGCAGCCCGGGGCAGCTTACAAGCATAACAGGATAAAAACAACAGTAAAGCTAAAAAGAACTCATAATAAGGAGGATTAAAATATCCCTCACCGCCCACCACCCTAACCCACTCCCCCCACCCATTCACCCATCTCCCTCACCAAATGCCTGGCGGGACAGCCAGGCCTTACAGCTTCGTCAAAAGGAGGGGAGATCCAGGGCTAATCGGGCCTTCACTGGAAAGGAGCTCCACAGCCGTGGTGCGGCCACCGAGAATGCTCTCTCCATTGTGGCCCCCCGGAAGACATGGGGGACTTCGAGAAGGGCACCCCCGGATGACCACAGGGGCCAATCCAGAATCGGGGGGGGGGGTGTGAGGCGACCCCGCAGATAAGTGGGTCCTGGAATCATCAAAGAATCTTCTGCATATGCTGTTCATCCCTGACCCCACCTTACAGGGCAGAGAATCTCACAACAAAGTGCTGTCATATTTTGCTACTTCTACTTGAACCAGGAAAACAGAAAACCATGAACATTAATTATTAGCTAGCCAATTCAACAGATCAATAAATATTCTTATCTGGACAATATCATTCCTTTTCCTTTTGTGTAAAAGTTAAACACTTTGGGTGAAAACAGACATGACGCTAACCACCCTTTAACCACTCTTGGTGGTCATTTATGCATGTTTCAGGACTGCTTGGGGCACCAATACAGCCCTGCAACATGCATAAATAACCACCAAGGGTGATTAAAGGGTGGTTAGTGTCTGTTTTCACCCAAAGTTTACAACAGCTACTCTCAACAATTTGTATTTGAATTTGGACCTTTGTAAACATTTGTCCACGTGGCAACTGGGACTATGAACTGAACTTGGTTAGATTTACACAGACTTATTTATTTTTTTTAACTACAAAAATTCTCCCTCTTCTTCACTAGACAGATCCCTATAAGAAGCTGACCTCTCTGAACTGTCCCTGGAGTCTGATTCTGTCAAGATGAATTGTTAAAGAAACACCTAGATTATTATAGCGTGTTTTCAGACTTTACATGGTCAAAGGCCACCACAGTCAATCCCCTGTGGTGGCAGTGACCACGTAATGTCTGTTGGGGGAAACGGATGTTTCCCCCAGATGTTACCACGGCGGAGAATCACATTCGCCGCGTGAGCAGCTGAAGCGGCGGGGCCGGAGGTCGCCGCGTGGCAAATGTGATTCCCCACCGTGGTGACCTCCGCTGTCACATCTGGACGGCGGCCACGGGTGGGAATCCTTGCAGGGATTCCGGCCCGTGGCCAAAGCAGGCGAGCGCTGCGGCGGCATTGGCTGCGGCGCCCGCTCGTCTCCCCAGAGGGCGGGCAGCGGGGAGCATGGAGGGGGCGGGGCCGTGCGCCGCACGTTGTGCCGCGCGGCCCCTCCCTGATTCCCCGCCGGGATCCCCCGGCACATCTGTTACGGCGTGACGGGGTCATCCCAGTGGGGAATTCAAGATTCATTTCCTGACGGGGCGAATCCGACCCATCACATCTGAAATCACCCATAGAAGGCAGATTGGAAATGGATGCACTGGAAATTTTAGAGGAACCACCATTGGATCTGGAGCCAGAATACTGAACCCAGTACTCTTTTGTTTTCCTGAAAATAAATGTGTGTCTGAGACGTAAGAAAAGCAGGGACACAGTGGAAATGCTACTTTTGGATGTGTAGTGTATATGCTGCCTGGCTGGGGTGAGTTTGTGTAGGATCATTTCCAAAATCACTCAGTCTGAGGTCACGGTTCCACATGGCTTTATTCATGCTATCTCCATATACAGCATAAGTGAATATGTGAGCTCCTTTCCTTTCCTAATAATCTCCCAGAACCATCCTCCTTTTGGTCCTTGGGGATCAGGATCCACGCCAGCTCCCAGACTTTAGCCTGCTTCCCTGGGAGCCCTCGGTCCTTCAGCAACTTGCAGCAGACCATCGCTTACTATAGCTATCTTATTACTACAGCTATCTGCAACTAGTGAAGAATGTAGCAGCCCGGTTCCTGGTGGGACTGGGCCGCCGAGAGCACATTACACCAGTGCTCCGATCTCTGAACTGGCTGCCAATAGTCTTCCAGGCCTGATTCAAAGTGTTGGTTTTAACCTATAAAGCCTTACACGGTCTGAGCCCTGCTTATTTGTGAGACTGCCTCACTCCTTAGGCTCTGGACTGGCCCCTGCGGTCATCTGGGGGTGCTTTGTCAGAGGTCCCTTGGGTTTCCCAGGGGGCCACGCAGGACAGGGTGTTCTCAGTGGCCGCACCATGCCTTTGGAGCTCCCTCCCGGTGGGGACCTGTCTGGCTCCAGAGCTCGCAGTTTTTCATAGGAACTGTAAGACCTGGCTGTTCCGTCAGGCGTTTGGTGAGGGAGAAGGGTGAGGGTGGATGAGGTGGTGGGTGTGGGGTTGGAGGTTTTGTCTCCTCATTTTTATTGTGATTTTTATTGTGATATTTTTATATGTTTTATTGTGTTTTATGAACTTTATTTTGTAACCTGCCCCGGGCTGCCTGTGGCAGGAGGGGCAGGGTATAATTTTTTTAAATAAATAAATAAATAAATGCCTCTCACAGGGGACAGGGCTGAAGTGAGGAGCAGGCTGGCCTTAAAGAGGTCACAGCCTGATTAATCCCAGGATGTCACGTCAGAACTGCATATCAGGAGTTTCCCTGTCTTGGGGTAAGAAACTGTACATCACCTTCATCTCTTTTTTTAACAATAAATTTAGTTTGTTCAAAGCTGGGTATTAACCTCAACATTAGCTGTTTTATAGCATTAACACGTTCCCACAGAAGTCAGTAGGATTTGGGTATTGACTTGAATGATGCCAGGATGAAACCTGGACAGCAGCTACTAGGTAAACAGCCCTACAATTCTGCAGAGAGCTCATTTATATCATTCAGCCTGTCTTTTATAACCTGCTCTGGATACTGACAAGAAACACACAAGGGCCCTTCAATACCTTAAGAGTTTGGCACAACTACTGAGTGTTACAGTTCAGACACAGCTGGGTTAGCTTCTTAAGTCATAGTTCCTTGGAGCCTTAAGGTTGATGGCCACCAGAAAGATGGGTTTACAATAGGGGTGAAATAAAAATGCCTTTTTTTATTCACAACGATTCTTCACATTTAGTCTCTGTGAATGACTATCTGAATTCATTTTTGCTAAACTTGATGGAAATCAATACATTGGGAATCCAGGAAAGGGCTAAAATCAGTGGAAAGCACAGAAGCGACTCACGGCAGGGAGGAGACTAGTGGGAGAAAGAAGGTCCCAAGTGACTAAGGTGCAGGACTGTGTTTTATATGGTAGTGACTGTAGCACTATAACATAAAGTATGCAAGAGAAAAGAAGTAAAATAAAAAATATTGAAGGGTGATCCTAACTCTGCGGTCTTAGAATGGCTGGACGGTCTCTTACAGATCTGCATTTCATTGTATTTATCTGGAGAATTTGTAGACATTACCTTCTGGACAGATGCTATTTGTTATATATGTGAATATAATTACTACCAGTATGCACACAGATATTGATTGCCAGTGAAACTTAGTGGATAAGGTGCTAAACCTGGACCTGGGAGAAGGGGTTCAAATATCTGAAAGACCTCACATACCTGAAAGACCACCTCCTCCCTCATGTCCCACTGTGACCTCTAAGATCTGCCGGGAGTACCTTTTTGCACATACCGTCTTCCCATTAAATGTACACAGCAACAGAATTTAGAGAGACATTCTCAGTAGCTGCCCCACACTTATGGAACTCCTTCCCTCTGGAGGTTTATCTGAACTCAAGCCTGCTCATCTTCCAGAGGTTATGTAAGACTTTTTAAAATGAGCAGGCATTTGATAGACTCAGGTGCTGAGATTCAATGGGAGATTAGGTCTGGAGCCAGGGTCTTGGGGCCAGGGGAGTCCATGCAGGATTGGGAGGGTCTCGGGTCCAGGTGAGCTGGGTCAGGGTCCAAAGAGTCAGTACAGAATCAGGGTCCAGACATGGGGGAGCAGGGGAGAGAAATAGACTAGGGGAATGGAAAGATGCAGATCAGGAGGGATGGACTGAGCAGACAGATGCAAAACATGACAGACAGACACAGATCAGGACAGATGCAGCTCAGGATGGACAGATGCAGATGGATGCAGATCAAGATGTGTGGATGCAGATTAGGCAGGATCAGAAGGACCGGATACAGGGCAAGGGTCAGAAGAAGTGGCCTCCAGCCGGCACTTTGAGGGTCCAGCCAAGGCACTCCAGCCAAGGCACTTTGTGGGTGCAGGGGGGGTGCAGAGCCAGCCCAAGGGAGAGTAGAGACAAGAGGGAAGAAACACACAAACAGGAACCAGGAAGTGAGACAGTTGATCCACCTAACTTCCTGTGGCTACTGGTTGGCCTTATATACAGGCCAGCAGCCAACCAGGAAGCTGTGGGTGTGGCGTGTGACTGGGGAGGGGTGGGGCTTGACCAGAATAGTGGTAATCCATCAGCACTAGCATTGGTCCCTGGCCAGAGTGCCTTGGTGGTGTGGAGGTGTCAGCCATTGCACTCGGGTCCCAAAAGGTGCTGGTTCAAGCCTAGATTGTTACATGTAGGCACTCAGGGATAAGAGTTTAGGGATATGGGGTTGGGCATATTGTCACCCACCCTGAGCCCTTAAGATAATGCATACATAAACCCCAGATTAACCATGAACTCACGGGGTGACCTTGGGTAAGTCACTATCTCTCCTCCTTGGTTACCTACCTGTAAACTGGGGATAATAATGACCTACCTCACAGGATTGTTGTTGCAGGATGAACCAGATCAATTGTAAAGTACTTTGAACATGGAAAACACACTATGAATGGGAAATAATCATTTAAAGCATATACTTTTTGTATCTCACATAACATTGCAATCCCCTGTGAATCAGAGGAAAGACAATAATGTACATTAGTAACACAGCCTGTCCAACTGATTAAGCCCAAGAAAAAGGTGTTAAAACTTCATGGAAGAATTATTGTTTCCTTTGTGTTGAGATTACTTTTAGTTTAGTGATGTTGTCAAGATGTGTTTCACATATGAGAGCTATGTTCCTGTTTGCCAAAAGAACAGGGATAGTTAGTTATGAATTATTTAAAAATCAAACTGTGTGAGCTTTCCAGGGTTGTACTTTCAAGGTAACTTTTAAAAAAGAGCATTTGGTATTCAGTTAGGCTATGATCTTACAGTCACTTACATACACACAGTCCACTTGAAATCAATAAGACCATGCACCCATAAATGTTTTCAGGAATGGGGTATCAGCCTTTAAGAATATAAAACTCTTCATCCTCTTCCTTCATTGCAGTGGATGCAAAATACATTAATAGCAATGAATGTGTAATAAATACTGCACAGATATTCGGCAGCCTTAAATGGCTGACTGTGGAACTCAGCAGGCTGTGGAACTCCCTTCTGGTGGAGGTCTGGTTGGCCCCGGATCTCCCCTCCTTTTGGAGAAGTTTTAAGACCTGGATGTTCCACCAGGCATCTGTTAGGGGAGATGGGTGATGGGGTGGAGAGGTTTGGGGATAGGGGGGTATTTTTTCAACCTCCTTTGAGTTGTTTTTAGTTGATGTTTTTATGTTTTATGAATTGTAAGCCACCCTGAGCTGCCTGTGGCAAAAGGGGTGGGGTAGTAAAATTTTAAAATAAATAAATAAAATAAATTAAAAGGTCTTAGAAGCATTATATAAAGGTTATATAGTCTGTGAGGCAAACACATTGGGTGCAATTCTAATTCCATTGAAATCACTGAGTAAGTTCTGATTGACTTCTGTGGAGTCAGGATTACGCCAGAGGGTGTTTTCAGATGTGACGAGATCACAGTGAACCACGCTGTATACCTACATGTGGTCACTGTGCCCTGCACGTCTGTTCGGTGGCCGCCAGATGTTCGCCACGCTGAATACCCACATGGGGTCAATTTCAACCACGCTTCCCGGGCTACCGGCGAGAAAATTGGCTGAAGCGTGGTGAAAGTGATTCCAGGCGGGCATAAAAAAAAAAGTAATGTCTGGTCGGCTATCACGGCCCCGAATCCCCGGCGGGATTCTGGGCCATGGTGTACTTGGCCAGACGCTGCGGCGGCATTGGCCTCGCCGCCCACCCATCTCCCCAGAGGACGGGTGGTGAGGCAGCGTGGAGGGGGCGGGGCTGTGTGGCCGCATGTTGCGCCGCGCGGCCCCGCACTCTCCCTGATTCCCTGCCGGGATCTCCGGCACGTCTGTTTGCCGTGCCTGGGTGATCCCAGCGGGGAATCTTTGGGTTGTTTTCAGGATGGGGCGAAGCCGCCCCGTCACGTCTGAAAACACCCATAGTGTGCAATCCTAATCACATTAACTGATGAGTAAATTGCATTGGTTTCAAAAAGGATACTACAAACTAATTAGTTTTAAGATGGCAGACATAATGTTTTATAGGGATGGGAATTTTGGGTTCACATAGAACCAAAATTGCTTTAAAAATGGCTGTTTTGGATTAATCCGAATTCTTTGGGGTTCGGGCATTTTGGTTCTTTTACATTGATTTTGTTTGGGGGATTTTTTGATTGGGTTTTTTCATTGTGGCTTGTTCCCACTGATGAAAGCAAACAATAATTGCTTGCTTATTCATCCATTTTAATATTTTAATTCCTAAAATGAATAAAGATTAATTCATTTTAGTAATTAAAAAAATGAAAATGAATTGCAACACCCCTAATCTACATATAATAACCTTTCCATGTATATTCTACTCATGGATACCCATTCTCTTCTCTTCTCTATGAGAGGGTAGAGGGACATGTATATAAAATGTCCACATGTTTGATGTATGGGTAATCCATGTCCATCCTGACATAACTTTAAAATGGGAATCAAAACATCATAAAAACTACAGAACAGATTTTCAAAATCTAAACTCAGGAACACACTACATTGCACACTTTAATTTTCTGACACCTCTACACCTCCAGTTGGATAACTTAAAAACACAATTTTCCGTGTCAACAAGAAGGGCCACAAACCACAGAAAAAAACAGTTCTGCCTTCAAAATTTCAAAGTCCTGTAACATAGCTGTTTACAACCAATCTTACTGAAATTTGGATAGCATCTACCCCTCATGCAAGCAATCCTTTCAACAAAATTTGTTGGGACGGCCAAGAAATCAAAATAAATAAATATAAATACAAAATTACATAAAATGTCCACAGGTTTTGATGTATGGGTAATCCATGTCCATCTTGACGTAACATTAAATTCTCACTCTACAGTGGATAACATGGGAATCAAAACATAATAAAAACTACACAACAGATTTTCAAAATCTAAACTCAGGAACACACTACATTGCACACTTGAATTTTCTGACACCTCTACACCTCCAGTTGGATAACTTAAAACACAATTTTCTGTGTCAACAGGAAGGGCCACAAACCACAGGGAAAAAACAGTTCTGCCTTCATAGTTTCAAAGTCCTATAACTTAGCTGTTTCCAACCAATCTGTCTGAAATTTGGATAGCTTCTACCCCTCATGCAATCAATCCTTTCAACAAAATTTGTTCGGGCGGCCAAGAAATCTAAATAAATAAACAAATAAATATATATACAAAATGTTACAGTGATACAATAAATCATCTCAATTTTATAATGAGTATAAGGTTTGTGATTTTAATGCTGTGTTGCAGCTGCCTTAACTATAGAGCTGCTCTATGATGATGACCAGTGCAGAAGGTGGTGCAGGAAAATCATTAATGAAAACCAAATAACTTATTTGAAATGTCAGCCAGGTTTTTCCTGGTCTCTCCTACTGGACAAATTTCCTGAGGCTCAGGCTCCCTTGAATTTAATTGCTGCGTCTGAGCCCTGGCAAGCACCCCCACATATTAAGCATTGACTGTACTGTTGAGTGCCTTGTATCTACCTTAGTAAATAAATACAATTCTACAACATTGGTAGAATTTTTAGTACAGAGGAAGGGTCAATCTAGGCAGCATTGTCTTGGTGGAATGTCCATTATTTCAAAAGAGCATCCCTTATTTCAGAGCTCTCCAGCTCTAGATGTACCTGTCTTATTTCAGTATTCTTCAGCTCTGCAGCATCCTTTCTCTTTTAAAATTCTGAGCTGGCATGGCAACTCTAAAAGGTGAAAGGGGAGCACACATCCCCCACCCTAATTTTGGAAAGAAGGAGACTACAGAGCTTTGAAAAGGAAATCTGCAGGTTAGAATGTTGTGAGAAGAGTGAGGCTGTTTGCACTCTGCCACAAGCTGAAAGTGAGTGCAGGACCTTTAAGAGTCAGCACCATCCAGCTTTAAGAATGACTGAACTCAGGTATCTGGGCAGTGTCCAGTGGGTTCCCATTGCTTTCCCGGGCACCTGTGCACATGGTATAGGGTGACTGTCATGGACTTGGACAGCGCTCCATGACTACTTCACCCCTCTGACTGCGACACGTCCATGCAGCTGCCCCCTGTTGAACTCACTACCATCCTCGGCATTCTTGCTGTCATCTGTGCCCTCCACCTGCATCCCCTCTGGCCAAAATGAAGGTCCTGGCACTCTGACTTGGGGGACTGCAGGTAGAGGGTGAAGGTGCTGCTCCCTTTCTCCTTCTCCTCCCCGTTCAGTGAGGAGCTTGGCTTTTCTGGAGGGCCCAGGGTCAGGTGGATCCAGCTCAGTTTGGGCAGGCAGGGTCAGTGGTTGGGCAATCACCTGCTCCTGGCCCCTGGCAACTGCGCTCCCATGTAGCTGGGAACCCAGAGTTGCCCTGTCCTTGTGCAGGACCTGCTCCTCAGAGAGCAGGTCATAGTATGGGCTTGTTCACCTTCTTTGATGGGACTTGAGATTGCCATCATGGATTTCTTTGTATCCATGCCGCAAGTTCTTTGTCTGCTCCTGACATTTGTTAATTGACGCGTTATACCCCATCTGTGTCATCCACTCAGAAATACCCTGGAAAACCTCCAAATTCCTATGGGTTTTCTTGAACCTATCCTGTAATTTTCTTCCTCTCGCAGGGCTATGAGTGCCCTGGTCTCTTTCTCAGACCAGGGTGGGCTCTTCTGCTGACTGGTTGTGGGACCTGCCCTTCTGCGCACTAGGGGTCAGAATTTCAGTTTTGGATAGAACTGAAAAGGTCCACAAATGGCCATTTTGGTTTTTAAACTGTAAAACTCAAATTGTGGTTTAATTTCAGTGCTGGTGGTTTGGGTTTTTTACGTTTATTTTTCCCTGGTTTGTTCTCGTTGACTCCAATGGGAGGGAGAAAAGGAGGGGGGGATCAGTGCAAACTCCCCCCCCCCAAAAAAAACAAAACCAAAATTATATCTGAATATCATGAATATCATGAACAACCAAAACGGAAAAATCTGAAACCAAAATCCTCCCCAGAGTTGCATTCCTACTGTGCACAAATGGGACCCATGATGTTGCTATGGTGCTTGAGGTGCTGGTACTTGCCTGTGGAGACAGTACAGGAGGGATATCCATTAGCGGCCTCCCCTTGGCTGCCAGACCTGCCCCTCCTAGGGGGCATAACCCAACGGCTGGACTAGCTCCTTTCCTCCATTGCCTGCAGGTTCTGCTGTTGCTACTCCTCCATCCCCCAGGGCATCTGCAAATGCTGGCCTCCATTCTCTCTGCAGGGTTCCCGTATGGGGCCAATGCATGTTTGGATTTTACATGCATCTCTTTAAGGGGTGGGGTGGGAATGGAGTTAAGGGTATAAGGAGCTGCCTAACTGAGTCAGACCAATGGTCCATCTTAGCCCAGTATTGTCACAACCTGATACAGCAGCAGGGTTTTGATCAAATCCATCTCTCCAGGGTCTCTAGCAGAGGCCTCACCCAGGTGTGCTAGAAGAGATCCTGAATCACAGATGCCAGGGATTGAACTTGGGACCTTATAATTGCAAATCATGTGCTCTACCACCTGAGCCATGACCCACCCATGGGGTTGAGGACCCAAGATAGCCACACTCGCTCAGGGAGCCACTCTGGACATTTGGTCGACTGGCATCTATGATCAGGGTGGGACCGTGTTTGGCTAGGGCTCATGGGCCTGTTTAGATGGACAGGTGTTTTCTTTTTGTCTGTTGCTGTGGGTTTGGTCAGCTTGCTCAATGAGTTGTGCTCTGGGATCTTCTGGAGCACAGCATGCAGGGCTGCCCTGGAGCAGCTGTAGCCTGCTCCATTTGCACATCTGGCAGTCGCTCTTCAGATGTACAGGTTAACCTGGGGGTGAAGTGGGCTGGCGTGGGCAAAAGTGGAACTGCTCTCCATTGGTTTACACCCATAGTCCCAGCCCTGAAGATTGCACAGTCTAATTTAATTTCATGTTAGGAAAATATAGCCACAAAGACTTTTAGTTTGAGTGACTCTTCTCTGATGTGCAAAGTGAATGCTAAGAACTCTCTGCATTTGTGGGAGTCAGTGAACAGATCTTTCATGTAAAACCATGATCTCAATGGGTATTTTCAGACGTTACAAGATCACAGTGAACCACGGTGAATACCCACCTGTGGTCACTGTGTCTCGAACGTCTGTTTGGCGGCCGCCAGATGTTCGCCACGGTCAATCTGCACATGGGGTCAATTTGACCCACACTTCCCAGGCTAGCATGGTCCCGGGAAGCATGGTCAAAGAGATCCCCAGCGGGGACCAAAAAAAATAACGTCTGGCCGGGCGCCACGGCCCGGGATCACCGGCGGGATCCCAGGCCGTGGCGAATTCGGCAGGATGCTGTGGCAGCATTGGCCCCGCCGCCCGCCTGTCTCCCCAGAGGGTGGCCGGCGGGAAGCGTGGAGGGGGTGGGGCCGTGCGGCTGCACAATGTGCCACGATGTGCCACGCGGCCCCGCCCCTTCCCAGATTCCCAGATTCCCTGCCGGGATCCCCTGGCACATCTGATATGGCATGACGGGGTGACCCCGG
This sequence comes from Sphenodon punctatus, assembly GCA_003113815.1. NCBI lineage: Eukaryota > Metazoa > Chordata > Lepidosauria > Sphenodontia > Sphenodontidae > Sphenodon > Sphenodon punctatus. The sequence continues at coordinate 7,020,617 of QEPC01003743.1, read as the reverse complement.
CGGGGGATGGATGGGTTGTTTTCGGTACGGGGCCAAGTATGGAGAGGGCAAGATCTTAGCTTTTACTCACTGTGCACTGGCCTGGTGTAGGATAACTTTCACTGTATGGAGGATGGGGCAGCTTACTCAGGCTCTCTGCACACCCTCCCACTTGGGGAGGGTTTGTTACACCACACCAATGGAGGCCATTACCTTAATACCACAATCTTACCCAGGAACTCTTAAGTCTACAGAGTACTGTTGCCGTGTTGGTCCCAAATGTAGAGATGGAGATAAAGTAGTTCCCCTGATACCTGTTATTGGACTAAGTCTGTATGCATAATATCCCCAAAAGAAGTTGGTCCAATGAAATATATCATCTGAACTACTTAGCCTCCATCCCAGAAATAAAATAACTTTGGTGTAGTCTTCAGGTCTATAGTAAACACAAGGAACTTTTGATAAACTAGGTGATGTTTCTCTATAGACCAAGACAGAGTTTTTCAAAGGAGAGTTTATCATCCACAGTCCATGCATGATCTTTTTGTCATCTACAAAGTATAATTTCAGAATAAAGAGGTATCTGTTTTGTGGCTTTTTTTATTTTTTTATTAAATCCCTTTAAAAAATTTAAGACATTTGTCCAGAGGTACATGGTTTGCCATTTAACTTGTTTGATCAATGTCACCTCCTACAAAACACTTTCTCTAAAATATTTAATTTTTTAAAATATGTCCTGTGCCCTGTTGATGAACATTTTGTGATCAAGCCTTCACACAAGAAAAAGGGCTTCAGGAATCCACATACTTAAACTGGTCTGAAGATGCAAGTGTCTCATAGATTGTGGTTTCTGAGTTTTGTTTTGTTTTAATCTCAGCTATTTATATATATATATATATTTCTTCCTGGCGTATTTTGTATAATTTAAGTTATTTTTGTGTTATACATTCTTTCCTGGTGTTCTCATGGATTCGTTAGGATGAATAATTTCTGTCAATAATGAACACAGGAGCTTGGGACATGGGCACTTGATGAGATGAATATATGCATAGGCTATACATACCATCAATTTGTGGGGAAAGCATGAAACAAGTGCACCGAAACCGATTTAACTAGCAGGAAGCACAGATGAAATAGATGGGATAGAAATGTAATTACATTACTTGCAAACAGATAAGGAAGTGTAGACAGCGCTGCAGCGACTATCAGGGCAATGGAGGGGCCCTCTGCAAAGACAAGGAATCGTTTTATGTCTTTCAAACTCAACAGTCATAAAAATACTAATGGGTAGAAGAATATTTGTGTTCATAAGACAAATTAGGGAGCATTAGGATGAGGATGTGGGTGCTGAAGGAACGTTTGCTGACTGTTTGGGGAGCAGGCAGGCTGAGTTTCCTGGGCTGCCCTTCTCCCCCTGTAGCCTGTGTCATCTGCTGCCAGCCCCAGTAGGTGGCCATTAAGTGGACAGTAGTGACAGTAGGCATTCTGCATCACTAGGGATGAACTGAAATTTCACCAAAATGGGAAATCTTTTCAAAATCCTGGTTCTTGATACTGTCTTGGTTCAATAAAAAACCTTTTGGTACACAGTAATGTCTCAAACAACATTTCATTTCTTGATTGACTGACTTTCTGCTTACTGGGATCCCATTTACCACTTTTCCATTTACCGCTGCGCCATCGGTTTCAAATCCCAAGAGGTAATACCAATGAAATACCACATTTCTTGCACCCCATTTTTCCTTGTACTTCCTTGTCACTCATTGACTGGTACGCAGATTAATTTACTAATCTGAAATCCATCTGAAGATTGGTCAAAGCAAAGGGAACAACATAGAACAACAATCATGATTGGAGGCACAGGAGAGTGGGTTAACGGACACTGGGGGGAAGTTAAAGGGTCAGATACTCGCACAGTGACTGGCTCAGAAATGCGGAAACAACAAACCCAGAAGTTAAACAGTACCCTTGCCAATACGGTAAATGAACGGTATGCGGTACATGGTACACAGTAAATGGTAAAGAGGATGGTATCTTGTGGTATTACAAGAATTGAGAAATCACATTGTATCAGAAATTGTTGGGAAAGTAATTTCCCAACATGGGAAATTACTTGCGAGTATGAACTTTGCTGCTCACTTCAGCCCTGTTCACCACTTCTTAGATTTTGGTGTTTTATGGGAAGAGGCTTGTGTTGTAATGGGTGGGGTAGGGATTTTGGGTGTCTCCATACAAGCAATGTGGGGCCGAATCACCATGCAGCCCTGTGGTTGGCAATTGCCACCACCACACAGTGGGGCAAGCATGGGAAGCCAGCCACACAGTTGTAGGAAGGCCAAGTGGGCTGTCCCCTGTTGGAGCCAATGCCATGGCTGGGGGCTGGAGGACCTGACTCCTGACGAGGTGCAGGATTGAGCCTGCTGCTGATAGGCAGCTGTTTTAGGGGGCGTAGGAGGGGGCACACTCTTCCCCACCCAACCTGACAGCTGATGGGGAGCCCATGCATGCACCCTCTTCCCAGCCCCTCTTCCCCCCATAATCTGTCCATTGGGTGGATCAGGGGAAAGTGCAGCCTGGGAATAGCACAGACTTCCCTCCCCATGATCCACTTGACAAACAGGTGATTGGAGGGAGGCCTAGCCCAGGGGAGAGTGCATGTGTGCTCCTTTGGGCCCCCATCCTCCAATCACCTGTCTTTTGAGGTGGGGACGGGGGCACATGCTTACCCTTCTGGGCTCCCCCCTCCCCCTGATCAGCCCAACTGTACAGAGAGCCCACCCCAGGCCGTGACATGGCCACACACAATGGACGGGACCTCACAACACTGCTGCGGAACTCACCGCACGGTGGGCAAAATGGGCCTGGCCATAGGGGTTGCTTTGTGCTGAACAGTCTTATCTCACTTGGGGTAAGGCTGTTCCACGATGTGTCCTTGGAATTTTTCCGAGGATGCATCACGTAGCAGGCAGCTGTTCACCCACACAGGAGGTTGGTCATGGCCTCTTTGAGAGATGAGGTATAGGTCAGGTGGAGAGATTACAGGATGTGTGTGAAGGGAGCTCTCCTGAGTGAGAAAGTCAGGAAAGTGGGAGTGATGTGGGAAGTTTGGGTTGTTAGAGTGGGTGGTTACATATGTGATTTATATTTGTTATTTATAAATAATAAATAATACTTTACTGACCCAGGAAGTAAATATTCTAGGGGCTGTTCACCAATCAGGAAACAGGGTCCTAGTGGACAATCAGGATTCTGGGCACAGTAGCTCCCAGAGAGAAAGCCAGTCTATACTGTGCCATAGCTGCAGTTTCTCTGCACTTCCAGGGCAGCTAAGTGTCAATTATCCTTCTCTGGGAGCCCAAAGAATGTGGAATCCATGCATACAGAGCCAGGCCCTGCTTCTGAATTACAGAGATTTTACGACAGCAAATTTATCTAGACCTCAGTAATTGAGTGATATTTAGGATTTTAAAAAATGAGATTGTTTTGGAGACTATCAAACTATCTGATGAGGCAACAGTCATATACTTACAGACAATGGGTGCAAGCCTAGTGGCGGCTCCTTCTCCGTGCCCCCGACTGTGGGGTGCGTGGGCTCTGGGGATTGGCATCGGCAGGGGCGCGCTGTTGTGCTGAGCAGCTTGCTGCATGCTCAGGGCGCATGCGCACATGTGCTCCAGCATAAGTACACTGTGTCTCGGGTCACCGCAGTTTAATAGGGCCTCTAGGATTCTGTAAACAGAATTAAAAGTTGGGAGATAAACTTTACCTTGGTTGTTGCTTCAATAAAATGCAATTGAATAAAGCCAAGAAACATGTTTCATATCTAATGCTGACATTGAAGGATCTTGTATTGCTTTTTTAACCAATAGAAATGACAGTGATTCATCAGTTTTTTATTCTGTTTTATATTGCTCTGCTGCTTGGTAGTTTCATCAAACAGTGAAGTTCCTCTAATTTGTGGTAAACTTTACCTATTGATTTTTTCCCCCCTCATTGCTGCCTTTGAATCCCAAAATACATCTCTGAAAAGATTCTGTGGTTTGCTTTCATTCTTATTTTTTATAATGGATACTTTCCTTGTCCCAATGGAACATGCAGCATGTTATCTTTGATGATGCTTGTCCTGCTCCAAAAGGAGAATGCTTTGGGGGTCTTAGAGGAGGTGGTTACACCCTGATGTCCTCCCAAAAAGTACTTCTGGAGTTCTTGATGTCCCATTGTTTAGAGAGGATTTTTTATTTCTACGTTTAGTTCATGTTTTATATGTACTTTAGCATACCCTCGAGACAGGAAATAGTAATATTAGTTACTAAATTGTTTGCCACCTTTAAGGTGGGTATTGCAAAACTAATTGGACTGATTGTTTTTAAATGGCAGATATTACTTTTTGTTTTGTTCATCACTCTATATTAGGGCTGAAACAAGCAGCAAAATTGCTACTCATGAGAAATTTCCCCATATCGGGAACCGGGATCAAGTTCCCAACCATTTCCAATACTAATGTGATTTCTCGATTCCTACAATACCACAAGTGATTTACTTACTTTCCACTTACCATTTACTGCGTACCATTCATTTAACACTTTGCCAAGGGTGCTGTTTGACTGCTGATTTAGTTTTTTCCACTTTTCTGAGCCAATCACTATCTGAATAGCCCCCCCCCCATAATCCCCCCCGCCCCCCCTCCCCGGTGCCTCTTAACCTCCACTCCAGTGCTTCCAATCAGAATTATTGTTCTATGTTGTTCCCTTTGCTTTGGCCAATCTGCAACTGGATTGCAGATTAGTAATGGAATCTGTGTTCCAACCAATGAGTGACAAGGAAGTACAAGGGGAAATGGAGTGGAAGAAATGTAGTAATGGCCACAATCCTAAACCCCTCCGTGTGGGATTTGTGTGGTACGATGGGCGTTCTTACACATGCATTTCATCCTGAACTTTCTGTGTGTCTAAATCACTCACCCAGATCGTAAACATCTGGCTCTTTGAACTTATTTATTCATTTATTTATCATTTATTATTTATTTATTTCACACATTTCTAACCCGTCCATCCTGCCACAGGCAGCTCTGGGTGGCACACAACATCAAATATTAAAAGCATTAAAACAACTTTAGCTCCCCCACCTTACTTGTATTTATTATACATTATTTATGATATTTAGCTCTGTTTTCATATTTTAATATTATTGTTATGAAATGTTTTAAATTGTTTTTATTGTGTTTTACTGTTGGAAGCCACCCCGGGCTGCTTTGCAGGAGGGGCGGGGTACAAATCCATTAAATAAATAAAAAAATAAAATAAAATAAACAATGAAGGGAGGAATAAAAATCCCTAACCACCCCCACCCATTCTCCCCCACCCCCCACCCCCCAAAAGCCAGGCGGAACAGCCATGTCTTACAATAGCATCAAAATGAGGGGAGATCCAGAGCCAAATGGGCCTCCACCAAAAGGGAGTTCCACAGCTGTGGTGCAGCCACTGAAATGGCCCTCTCCATCATGCCCTCCCAGCAGACTGGAGGACCTCCAGGAGAGCATCCCCCGATGACCACAGGGGCCAATCCAGAACCCATATGTGTGTGTGAGGTGGTCCCGCAAATAGGTTGGGCAGAAGCCGTTTAGGGCTTTATAGGTGAGCACCTACACCTTGAATCGGTCCCAGAAGCCAGTGCAGAGACAGAAGAACAGGTGTAATATGTTCCCAGTAGCCCAATCCCATCAGGAGATGGGCTGCTGTGTTCTGCACCAGCTACAGTCTCCGTACCATCACCAAAGGTAGCCCCACATAGAGCGCGTTACAGTATTCAAGCCTAGAGGTGATGAAAGTGTGGCTGATGGTGGCCAGATCAGATTCCAAAACATACGGCTGAAGCTGACGCACCAGATGTAATTGGCAGAAGGCACTCCTTGCCACTGCCTCCTCCTGAGCATTCAAGTGGAGATGCGAGTCAAGGAGCACCCCCAGACTCCATACCTGGGGAACCAGCAGAGGGCAGACCCCATCAATGATGGGGGCTGTTACCCCCGCTGCCTTACCCACCAACATCACCTCCATCTTGTCGGAATTCAGCTTCAGTCAGTTTACCCTCATCCAATCCCCCATAGCTACAAGGCACCCGCTAAGCACCGAGACTCCCAGGCCTCGGTCTGATGAAAAAGAAAGGTAGAGCTCGGTGTCATCAGCATATTGATGACATCACATGCCAAACCTCCTGACCACCTCACCAAGCGGCTGCATATACACGTTGAACAGGAGAAGGGACAAAACAGAACACTGCGGTACTCCACACAAGAGGTCTTGGTGTGATGAAAAATAATCACCGAGTACAACTTGCTGGGTTCTTCTGGCCAGGAAGGACTGAAACCCATCAAGAACCATACTGCCCACCCCTGCACGTCCCCGCAGGTGTGTCACCAACATCTCATGATCAACGGTATCAAATGCCGCTGACAGATCTAATAGAATCAACAGGGCCGCCTGGTCTAATTCTCAGCGAAGATCGTCAACCAATGCCACAAGCACAGTCTTGGAGACATATCCTGGGTGAAATCCAACTGTGAGGGATCAAGAAAACCAACACAATCCAGATGCTCCTGCAACTGCCGGGCCACCACCCGCTCAGTAACCTTCCCTAAAAAGGGAAGGTTAGAGACCAGATTATAACTGACAAGGGAGTCGATGTCAAGCAATGGTTTCTTGAGCAGTGGTCACACTACCATCTCTTTAAGTCAGCCTGGTACCCTGCCCTCTGTAAGGGAGGCATTGACCACCCCTGCCAGCAACAGCTCCATCATCTCCCAGCAGGCCTTAACCAGCCAGGATGGGCAAGGGTTCAGTTCACAACAGGTAACCGTGATAGCCCCAAGAACATCCTCCACATTGGCAGCGGTCACCAACTGAAACTGATCCCACAAACAAGGACAAGGGGGGCCCTCCATAACCTCCAATTGCCCTACTGCAGAAAATGCAGCATCAAAACCATGGTGAATCTGAGTGATTTTATATGCAAAATAATCTACAAACAAGTCACAGTGGGCACTAGATGACTCCACTCCAAGATGGAGGGAGGCAGGATTGACCAGTCCCTGCACCACCTGGAACAGCTCCACTGGATGGGATTTAGCGGACACTATAAGGGCAGCAAAGAACTCTTTCTTTGCTGTTCGCATAGCATCGGCATAGGCTCGTAAGCTTTCTCTGTGATGCAATCTGTTGGCTTTAGCACATGAACGAAGCCACCGTCACTCCAACCACTTTCCCTCCTGCTTCAGCACCTGCAGCTCCTCCGAAAACCAGATCAGAGGGTATATCCCCCAAAGCCTTCTGGAACTGCTCCAGTTTCATCTGTCTATGGAGGCGAACCATTCAAATAGGTTCCACATCCCTCCAGGGGCAAACATGCACCAGGAGAGGGGTCTGCAGGAGAAAATGGTCTGTCCATGACAAGGGCACAGCTGATATCTCCCCCACCAAAGGACCTCCTGCCTCAAGGCGGTGCAAAACACACGGTCTAAGGTATGTCCACTCTGGTGTGTCAGGCCGCTGACCCTCTGGGACAGGCCCATGGTTGCCATGGTGGCCATGAACTCATGCTCCGCACCCCCAAGATCAGCATTGGTGTGGAGTCCCCCAAGACTATCGTCTTCAGGGATTGCAACACCGCTCCCAACACCAGATCTACTAGAGCATGCAGGGAGGCCGCCATACAGGTGGGCACATGGTATACAAGCAGCACTCCCAAACTGTACCCTGCCACATCAAACACTAGATGGAGACCTTCAACCCCCATTATGGATTGCACCGGATACCTCAGAACATCCCAATCCTCTCTAAAAATCATGGCTACACCCTCCGCCCCCATGTCCCTCTGACTGCAGTTAATGCTGCACGGAATACCCGGCTGGAACAAGGTCAGTCAAGATAGGCCCCGACTCCGTGTCCAGCCAGGTTTCCGTGATATACACGAGGTCGGCTGCATGGTCCAGGATCAATTCCAGGACCGTTGTTGCTTTATTTGCTACTGACTTCGCATTCACTGGCATCAACACATGGTCAGGGGCCCTCTGATCCAGAACCGCCTGCCCCATTGCTAGAGGAGTTGTTCGGGGAACAGATATCAAGCACCTGTCCCACCGCCTAGCTTGAGCATAGCCCCCATACGGACTATACCTCCCGCCCCATCACGACCTCAATGGCTGTGTCCCCCCACCCCCCAACCCCAGCTCCCCTCTGGCTGTCCCGCCCCAATCGAGGGGAGGATTCCCACCCACCCATTCCCAACCCTCATCCCCTCCATAATCCAATTCCCATCTATATTCCCCATCCCCTTACCACCCCACTATAAAATAAAGAAACTCCACACACCCCACCAGTCACCTCCCACACTTCCCCCCTTTAAAACAAGTATCCCCCATGTCCAAAACCCAGTACATAACATGTGCATGTGCATGCATTTAAAAGACCTATAAAATTGGGCAGGAAGTACAAGTGAACATTGGAGAAAGAATCTTTAATATGTGCAGAGTAATTTATTAACAAATCATATGTTAACGTGATATGTTTCATTTTTATATTCTCCTCATCTCACTCCCTCCTCAATTACTGAAAACACTGCTCTTCTCTGAGAGAGAGAGAGAGAGACAGAGAGAGAGAGAGAGAGAGAGACTTTAAATAGTCCACAAAGATAAATTGCTTTCTTGCTTCCAAAATTTCTCAGGTGGTTAAGCTCAAGAAACCGTAGCACGAGCATGGATGAAATAGTTTATTGACACATATACAGACAAACACATCGAAAAAGACAAGAACATGAGCCAACTGCCCTGACATGAAAGGGCAGGGTGACTTTATACTGTGCAGCGCCATCACCCCGCCTGAACTCTGCAACAGCTCTCTCTCAAAGTGATGAGAGAGCAAATAAGTCTCCTATTTGCCACAAGATTTTGCTGCCTTGCATTTCTTGGCTAGACTACAGATAAAAAACCTTGAATCCACCGAGCAGTGATCACAAAGAGACAGGTGCTATTGTACAGCAAAATTGCTAAAGCCAAGCCCTTCTCTTTTTCTGAGCCTGGATGTCACCAGTGTAAATCAGTAGCAATTCCAGTGGAGTGAATGGAGTTTCATTCATGTAAAACCAGGCAAAGGGAGAGGAAAATCAGGCACACTTGCTCTGATCTTCAGTGTAATTACAGTTGCCCTTGCTTTCAAAGGAGCAGCAGCATCTTTATGTGATGCTCATTTTTACCTTAAGTTTGTTTCAGGGACATGAAGGGACTATGTGTCAGGATCCCAGTTGTGGGTTGAACCCTGGAGCAACATGTATGTCATAACAAAACTGGGGAGCATAAACCAGGAGGTCTGTCCTCATTGGCTTTAACTCAGAGGAGTTTAAGCAGAGTGCATGATCAGAAAGGTCAGAAGCCAAGGAGATCCAAGAATCATCAACGCTGGGGGCAAGCTGAAATTTTTGCCCAGGATTGCACATGGCTAGAAGACAGGCAGTTAGTCCTTGGGGCAGGGTGGAAATAAGGAACAGAAACAGCAGGGCAGAGAGAAGGGATAAGGAACAAAACTGGAAGCGCACAAAGACACAGGCCAGGTCAGTGGCTGCAATCCCAAATTCCTCTGCATCCATGCTTGTCTGCGTGGATCCCACACAACACAATGCCTCCGCTGTGGACTTGAAGGTGGTTTCCGCAGACCAAAGGATCGGCCCCACCATCTGGCAGTTCAGACAAAGTTCTATTGCTGCACAGGAAGTCATATAGGAGTTCTGACCAATCAGGATACAAATCAGTCCTGTCCAGTCAGAACCCTTTGGGCAGGGTAGTGCCAGAAGTGCTTCGGGACTGAATCTCCAACTGCATTGTTAGAGTGGACTTGTGACCAAGTAGATAAGACATCCAGCTGAGATGCCACAGACCCATGTTTGTTTCTCATAGGTCCTGACTGGGGCTGAAACTTGGTACTCGGTTTCATTTGATTTTACCTGAGGATCACAGTATTCAACTCTGTTTTACTGAGTATCAAGAACCCGAGGAATCATCATGGTACTGGTAACTCCTTGACCCAGCTATGATCCTGCACTGCCAAGTCACTATACCCTGACTTCCTGTTAGGTCCAGAAAAGTCCCCTTTGCCCTGCATGTGTCCCTCCCTTCCCCCCAGTGAGTGACAGCTTATGGCTCACATCTAATGCCAGGAGGAGGTCGGGCCATGATCTTTGTTCTGGGAGCATGTTGGGAAATGTAGTCCAGCATGCTCCCAGAGAGCCAGCGGCACCTGCTGTTCTAATGGTCTCTGGGAGCATGCTGGGAAATGTAGTCCAGTATGCTCCCAAAGAGCCAGCGGTAATGTCTCTACTCCACAGCGGTACATCAGCTCCCTCTACTTCTACTCCATGGGCCAGATCCCTCCTCAACATAAGTTTGCTTCCCCCTTCATGTCCTCCTTCCTGCCCACCACCCCCCTAGAAATTTTCCTCCTTCTCCCCCCCCTTCCTGCGTGCTACACCCTTCTAGAAATGTTCATGTTCACCCACCTTCCTGCTTGTCACACACCCTTTGTTTGGACACATAATGACAGGAGAATACATAAGGGGACTCGATAATATTCCAAGTATTGCCGACTATTTGTTGGTATTAGCCAATAAGTAGCTCCTGGAAACTCAATCCTCGACTTTTCAGAAATACTCCTAAATAATTGCAGCCCTACTGATTTCATCCCTAATTCTGACACTGATTGGAAGTGGAGCTCTTAGCTCATAGGCAGTTCCGTTGATGAACTTGGAACTTTTCTCTATCCAAACTGGAAGAGCATAGAAAGAGTGAAGTCATTAGAAGCCACTTCCTGGGCTTACTGTAGTCGAGGCAGGTGGCTGAAGAAACTGTCAAATTATAGAGTTCTCACATGCCATCCAAAGCAGAGTTTCACAGCCAGTGTGCCAGGACCTCAGTAGATTATCAGGTGTGCCCTCAAAATGTAGGTAGTTTTGGAACTATGAACCTTGTCCACAGCTGTTCTAATAGATATTTGTATAAATATTACATTTGTTTTGGTTTTTTTGGCTCTAGACATAAATAAATAAATGAATAAATAAATAATAAAGATATTGCATTAAATAATACTTCATATTATAGGTGTGATGGATAATTTACTTGTCCAGTTAATGTGCAATTCATTTTGTTCTTGGTTATGTGCAGGAAGGGTTTTCTGTGTTATAGGGTGTTTTCAGACGTTACGGGGCCGCTTGGCCCCGTACCGAAAACAACCCTTTCATTCCCCACCGGGGTCACCCCGTCACGCCATATCAGATGTGCCGGGGGGATCCCAGCGGGGAATCTGGGAGGGGGCGGGGCCGCGCGGCGCAATGTGCGGCCGCACAGCCCCGCTCCCTCCACGCACCCCACCGCCCGCCCTCCAGGGAGACGGGCGGGCGGCAGGGCCACTGCGGCCGCCACGTCGGGCCAGATGTTCCGTGGCCTGGGATCCCGCCAGGGATCCCTGGCCCTGGCAACCGGCCAGACATTACTTTTTTTTGGTCCCCGCTGGGGATCTTTTTGACCACACTTCCAGGGACATTCCCCCGGCTAGCCCGGGAAGCGTGGTTCAAATTGACCCCATGTGGGTATTGACCGTGGCGAACATCTGGCGGCCGCCAAACAGACGTTCGAGCCACAGTGACCACAGGTGGGTATTCACCGTGGTTCACTGTGATCTCGTAACGTCTGAAAATACCCATAGTCAGTTTAAGTTCATGCTATGGAGTATATATTGGTAGATAAAAATGGGGGTGCCATGAAAGAATTGCTGTAGCCTAGGCATTCCTGAGCCCCCAAAAGTTGGAAACCACTCATACAAAGGATGCAAAATGAGCCCTAAGAGTAGAGAGGAGTATGAACAGGAAGTGGTTAGCTGTAGTGAAGGGAAGAATGGAAGAAAACTACTGAGTGAATGGTCAAAGCTCTTGGCAGATACTGGAGAGCGATGAGGGATGTAGGAAGCTAAAGACAATGGAGGAGCACCAGAGGGCTCTCATGTCTACACCGCAGTTGCTACATAAACCTCAGCCCCCAGACAAAGACCTGGCTTGGCTTCTACTACCAGTTTTCCATTGGCTTTAAGGAGAGCAAAAACTCACACCATACAGGAGTAACAATTTCTGTTTTATCTGGCAAGACTAACCACAACTTCTTGAAATTTATAAAATAGTTATCTTTTTAAAAAAAATCTCAGCAATTATAATGAAACAAATGTAAAGGATTCACGTTGGCAGGAAATTTTACATACCACATCAGTACCAGTAGAACCCCATTTCCATCTGTGGAGTTACTCCTAGTTTACCTAGGTGAAAACAAGAAAAGAATCAGGCCTATGTTTCTCTCTTACTTGGTGCACAATTGATTTTCATTTATTCAACTCAATGGAAGTTCTGCCATCAACTTCACTGCGGTTGGAATTGTCGGCAACCCACTATTGCCAAGTTGCTTACTTTCTTGACAGCAGTCCAGGAATTCAGGTGCAGGTTGACTGTTGAATGTCCTGCCACATGCACACGCATACACATGCATACACACGCACACGCACACACACACACTTTGCAGCGGCATTGATTTATCCACATCAGCCCAACGTGAATGGGTGGCTGGACTTTCACTCTCCCTTCTTTTAAAATAGTAATTCTGTCTCATTTTAAATCCCAGTTCCCTTTGTAGCTCATTTGCTATAAGCCCTGTAGCTGAGAAACCAGATGGTCTCTTGCAAACCTATCACGCTATCCTGGCAGCTAGGAGAGGTTCATGCTATACTCTTTCTCTCCATTTTTTCTTACCCTCTCTAAGGCAGAGGCTCAGTAATGCTCAAAGATGGGTGACTATAAGCTCACTGGGTTAGAATTATTGCTTTAGAATCTTGTAGTATTTTTGTTCAAAGGGCCTTCCTGTCCTTTTTGTCCATACGAAGAACAAGAAACAAAAACATGAGGTTCCCCCAAGCAGCAGTTCCAGCAAATACACAAGCCACTGCCAAATATTTTATCTGGGAATAGTTTTAAATTGTGCATATATGAAAAAGACATTCTCTATATGAAGCAAATATATGCTGTTTTTAAAGGGAAAAAAAATCCTACTGTAAACATTAGGAAATGACAAATACTCTCAGGACACATTTATGTATCCAAAACAATATCAATAATTAAAGAGAGAGGGGGGAAACAAAATTTAACTAAAAATAACGCAGAACATTTAATAGATTTGTTTAAGAATCATAAACAAATAACCCATGAATACTTTAAAACAGTTAGTGTTGCAGGATACAGATACCCAGAAGATTTTTATTAAAGATGTAAAGATATAGGAAGCAGGCTCTAGTGGCTAGAGCTATGGAGAAAAAGTCTGCAAAGCTAGTGTCTATTTGTATTTCAGCCACTGACCGATAGGGTGCTTTTAGACAGACTGAAGTTCCAGTTCTGCCCGTGGCCCTGTGCCAGCCCACTTCAGTCCTGGACTGAAAGCACCACGCCAGATGTGGAAGTGGAGCAGGCTATGCCTCCTTTGGGACAGTCCTGCTTGTGGCGCTCTGGAACATCCCAGAGCACAACCTGCGGAGCAGGCCAGCCAAACCCTGGGCACCACCCCAAAGCGGAGCCACTGTCCATCTGCTTGACTGCCAATGCAGAGGAGGATTGGAAAATTATACAGGATGATCTGGATGGCCTCATGAATTGGAGTGTTAGGAATGGGATAAAATTTAATAGTGTAAAGTGCAAGGTTATGCATTTGGGCTTTAATAATAAGAATTTAAGGCCACATTTACACCTGATGGTGGTGCGGTAACGGTGCTCCCATGAGCCAAAGACATGATGGGGAAAAGGCAGAAACTGGAAGTACTGCCGGTGCGAACAGGGTTCTGCTGTGATGTTGTTTGCAAATGACAGGGCTCAAAATCCAGTCCAGTCATTTTGGAGTAACGTTGCGACAGAACCCCATTCGCACCAGCGGTACTTCCAGCTTCTGCCTCCTTTCCCCCGCTGTGCTGTCAGGTGTGAATGCAGTCTGAGTTACTAGCTAGGAATGTATTATTTGGAAACAACAGAGGAGAAAAGGAACTTGGGGGTTATAATTGACCATAAAATGATTACGTCAATGTGATGCAGTTGTAAAAAAGGCAAATGCTACCCTGGGATATATTAGGTGTGGTATTGCCAGCAGGGATAAGGAGGTATTGTTGCCTCTGTATAGAGCTGTGGTAAGACCGCACGTGGAGTCAGTGTTCAGTATGGATGGGACTATCGGCGAATTATCGGTTACCATTTTTATCATTATCGGATTAATCTGATATTGAATTTATCGGTATTAGTATATCCGTTTTTTAACATTGCCAATTTTTCGGATCTTTAACATTGTGGCCATTTTAAAAATGGCCTCAATGTTAAAGATTAAAAAAAATGGCAATGTTAAAAAAACAATATACCGATACCAATATTATCGGTATTATCAGATTAATCCAATATCGCTAATTATCAGCATTATCAGAATAATCCAATAACGATAGTCCCATCTCTAGTGTTCAGTTCTGGTCACCCATGTTTAAGAAGGGTGAACTTAAACTGGAACAAGTGCAACGTAGAGCTAGCAGGATGATCAGAGGGATGGATTTACCCTATGAGATGAGGTTGAAGGAGCTTGGCTTATTTAGCCTATCAAAAAGAAGGCTGAGGGGAGATATAATTACATTGTATAACTATATCAGGGGAGTTAACGCAATAGAAAGGGAAGATTTGTTCAAACTAAAAGGGAGCCTGGGTACAAGAACTAATAGATACAAGCTGGTTATCAATAAGTTTAGACTGGAAATTAGAAGGTTTTTAAAAATTAGAACAGTGAACTACTGGGATAAGCTTCCAGGGGCAGTTGTGGGAGCAAAGAATTTGAATAGCTTCAAAATGGAGTTGGATACATTCATGGCATATCTTGTGAGGAGTTCTTATTATGTTGTTGCAGGACAAGGTGTTGTTCCCCCTCCCCTTCCTGTAGCATCAAAGTTCTCTGCAGCTGAAGGTGGGACTATTAGGGCATTCTGAAGCCTGGATACTATATTGTATATTGGCTGCCTTGTTGATGGGGCCTGCATGCATGCTCAGGGTCTAACTGATCTCCAAATTTGGCGCTAGGAAGGAATTTTCCCTCGGGGCAGACTGGCAGTTGACTCTGAGGGTTTTTTCACCTGCCCCTGTAGCATGGGTGTGGTTTGCCTGTTTGGGACATCTGGGTCCTCTTTTTCTAAAATTATTTCCTGTCATTTCAGGCATAGGTGTGCTCTGGTTGGTCCCAGTCTGTAGTTGTAGCTATTGCTGGGATTTCTCTGCGCGGATGGTAGGGGTGTGGTAGGCTCTGCAGTGTTGCAGGGTGATGAACTAGATGACCCTTGAGGTCCCTTCCAGTCTTGTGACTTTATGACTTTATGACTCTATGATGTAGGCTAACCAAAGGTAAAGGGTAAGAGATGCTTAGAGGATGGCCTTTTAACACTGCTTTACACATCACTGCAACTCTGCCCTTTTCAGGGGGTATATAGGGAAGCCAGCATAAACAAGTGACAGCCTGCATCTGGCAGCCAGAGAGGACAGATGTCTGAACTGAGGGATCTCAATCTGCGCTGTCCAGGGTCCTGAACTTAAAGATTCAGATATAAGGGGATGAGCAGCTAAGTCTGGGTATAGGGCTATAACTTGGTGTGCAGTTTTTCTCCCTGATATTTACCAAGGACCAGAGCACTGAGCCTTGATTTGCCAAGTCCTGAATTTCCAAGGACCTGCCCTGAAAATTTGGGACTTGGGGCAAACCTCACCGAAGTGCGGGGGTGGGGGGGGGGGCAGAGGACAGTCAGTGAAGGAAACAGTGCAGCAGGGGAGAAAGGGGGTGGAAGCCTTGTGGGAGCTATGGGGTGGGTTATTTAAGGAGGGGAGGCCTAGAGGGTGGGTCAGTGGTGGTATACTTATCCTTTGGAAGGGGTCCCGTGAAGTACGGTGGGGGGAGAACAATCTGGGCATGCTCAGAATGGGCTGAATAGCCCTTCTGGGCATGTTCAGCCCTTCCCAAGATGGTGCTGTCAGAATCAGTATGCTGAGGGCACCATCTTGGATGTTGCCAGCCAATTCTGGGCATGCTCAGAACCGGCTGGCCACATTCAAGATGGCACCTGCTGCCAGTGCCATCTTGGGAAGGGCCATTCAGGCCCTTCTGAGTATGTCCAGTTGTTTTGTTTTTTAAACACATCCATGATTCCCAACTTCTCTTTTTGACATTCAGTTCCCTTCACAAACCTCCCTGTGCTTCTCCCCCTTCTTCTCTCTCTGCATAGGATCTCACATCCTTTTTCAAGGACATGTTAAACAAACACAAATAAAGGGTAAAACCAGTAACAACCAAACACAACAATGAATCAAACACAAAAATGTTACTGTGGAAAACAGTTTTAAAAATTAAATTACTTAATAAATTATAGAATATTTGATAGAAATATAGAAATGCATTGGATTGGTTTTTATTAGACACAGAATCATAGGCCCTTTTTACACGGGTGGCACCCACACATGAACACCCATAAATCTGGGTGTTCATCCATGGGTGAGTCTAGTGTAAATACTGTAGCAGGGGTGTGGATGTGCATACAAGTGCATGTGCACTCTTGCGAACACGCATGCATGCCGACCTCCACCCATCACACATGCACGGAGCAACCGACGAAAATGGTGATTGATCCATGTATGTGCAGTGGGTGTAGGTCAGTATGTGTCTGTCTACATCCTCCCCAGACCCACCGCACACGCACTGATGCAAACGCTGACACACACACACACGCTGTAGCCCATGTAAAAGAGGGCCATAGAGTTGTAAGTAACCTAAGCGGTTATCTAGTCCAACCCCCTGATCAATCCATGAAATCTGTATCTACATTACCCCCAACAGATGTCTGTGCAGCCTCTGTTTGGAAACCACCAGTGAAAGACAGCCCACCACCTCCCTAATCAGTTTGTTCCACTGTCCAATACAGGCGTGGGGAACCTTTGGCCCATGGGCCAGGCAATTTCCCCCGGCCTGCCACCCTGTCACCCTGTCTCAGTGTTGTGTGGCCTGGCACCCGCTTCTCTGTGACCTGGGCGGACTTTTGGGGGCCACACACACTCACACTCCAGGCTTGCTTCAGCCTGCACCCTCAGCAGCCTGGGCAGGGGAAGGGGTAGAGGAGGAATAACTACCCCTGCTGCCCTCCATTCACCTGTCTGCCTGCATCACTGACCCTGCCTTCCACAGCACCACTCACCTGCGCCACCCTCCTGCCTGTGATGCTGCTGCCAACGTTGCTGCTTGCAAGTATCCCTACGCAGTGGCATATGCAAAGTCCAGCCATTTCCTGAATCTGGCATGCTGGGAAATATAGTCCCAGCATGTCAGATTCAGGAAATGGCTGAGGGACATTTGCAATCAGTAACATTGGCAGTGGCAGCAACAGTGTGTATGTAAGTTTGGTTGAATGCATGAGGGTGTGTGTGTGTGTGTGTGTGTGTGTGTGTGTGTGTGTGTGTGTGTTTATGTGTGTGTGTCTGAGAGAGAGAGAGAGAGAGAGAGAGAGAGAGAGAGGGTGGATCCTTGACATTTTTTAACATACTTATTAATGGATTTTGATTGATTTAAATTTATTTTTAATTAATCTGATAATTAGTCTTAAATAATTTAAATTGATTTTGACATGCGGTCACTGGCACATTTGGGGGTCAATAATGTGACACCCCCCAGGCTCAAAAAGGTTCCCCACCCCCAGTCTAACAGCTCTTGCCATTAGGAAGTTCTTCCTAATGATTAACCAACATTTCCTTTCTTGTCATTTAAGCCCATTATTTCTAATCTTGCCTTCAGGGGCAAGAGAGAAAAAGTCTTTGCCATCCTCTCTGTGACAGCCCTTCAGGTAAGTGGAAGACTGCTATCATGTCTCCCCTTACTTTTTCTCTTCTCCAGGCAAAACATAGCCAGCTCCTCCAACCTTTCCTCATAGAACTTGGTTTCCAGACCCCTGACCATCTTTGTTGCCCTTCTCTGAACCTGTTCCAATATGTCAATGTCCTTCTCAAAGTGCAGTGCCCAGAACTGGACACAGTACTCCAGATGAGGCCTGACCAGTGCAGAATAGAGTAGAACTATTAATTCTTGTGACTTGGGAATAATGCTTCTGCTAATGCAGCCTAAAATCACATGAGTCTTTTTTGTGGCTGCATCACACTGCTGACTCAAGTTCAGTTTGTGATCAGCTAACAATCCCCAGATCCTTTTCACATGTCTGGCTGCCAAGCCAGATATCCCCCATCCTGTATTTGTACATTGATTTTTCTTACCTAAATACAGAACTTTACATTTATCTCTGCTGTACTTAATTTTGTTAGTTTGAGCCCAGTTTTCCAACTTATCAAAATCATTTTAAAGTTTATTTCTGTCTTCTAAAGTGTTGGCTATCCCTCCCAGTTTTGTGTCATCTGCAAACTTAATAAGCAGTCCCTCTACTCCCTCATTCAACTCATTAATAAAAATGTTGAACAGTACCAGCACAGAGCCCTGTGATTCTCTACTTGACACCTCCTTCCAGATTGATGAGGAGTCATTGATGAACACTCTTTGAGTACTGTCCTTTAACCAGCTGTAAATCCACCTAATGGTATTACCATCTAGCCCACATTTTACCAGCTTGTCAAGAAGGAAATCATAGGAGACTTTGTCAAATGCTTAGCTTAAATCAAGATATATTACATCCATGGTGTCCCCATGATCCACTAAACTAGTCACTTGATCAAAAAAGGAGATAAAATTAGTCTAGCACAGGGATGGGGAACTTTTTAGGTCCTGGGGGCCACGACACTGGAAGGCCACGACACAACCCGTGGGCTGCTTGTTTAAAACAAATTACAAAATAATTAGAAAGAATGTAAATTCATCAGGAAATTAATTATCAAGTATTTTAAATCCACTAAATTAATTTAAAGGTAATTAAAAAGTACTTAGATTAAAATTCTTAAAATTACAAGAATGTTCAAGCTGCCCTTGAACAGTATAATTCTAGCAGTCCAACTGTATCAATGTCAGGTTTCTGGTCTATAGTTTCTTCATGTATCCTCCTTTCCCCCCTTTTTGAAGATAGGGACAATATTTGCCCATCTCCAGTCTTCTGGCACCTCACCTGTTTCCAAGAGTTCTCAAAGATGTTAGACAAAAGTTCTGAGAGTACATCAGAAAGTTCCTTCAGTAATCTATGATGTAATTCATTCAGCCCCGAGGACTTAAGCACATTTAGAGAGCTAGGTATTTTCTTTATCTCTAGGTCAACTCTTTATATATCCTGAGCTGTAATCCTTTCCCCTCATCAATGACAAGTATTATTTGTGTGGCTGTCTGTTGACACACATTCCAATTTATTTCATTTACCTTCGTATGACTTATAGTTATTAACAAATATGAAAACAAATTCTTTGCTCAGTACTCGCCATGCCATTTTCCCCCATACCAATTTTCAGAGCAGCTCTCCTCATTTCACCAAGAAGATTTAGAGAGTTTCTTTGTAAAAATATCTTTTCAAAAATAAGACAGACATACATTTCTACTTTGAGGGGGAGAAAGGTAAAAAGAGAGTACAAATATCCCTGTTTTCTTGTAATCCAGGCTCTAATCAGATTTAATGGCCCTGTTATTGCTGTGCAAAATTAAGACCTTATGAATCATGTTACAAAGTACCTTTGTAGATCCCATTTTTCAATAAAAAGGGGGTTTAGGTCATGTTGAACAATCTGCTACTTATTAGCACTTTGCCTTCAATAGGTCACCTTCAACAGTACAATGTTCTCTTTTCATTAAGCATTCAGTCCAAAGAGGCTATGGTTTAGAATCCAAACAAAATATATCACTTGAATTGTGCGCCCAAATCAGAAGACACACAATACATTTAACTACAAAGTGCTTTAGGACCACTAGAAACCTGTCAGATTGGATTTGTACAGTTTCACTAAACGTTGTTAGAATTTAAAATGGCAGGTGTAACATTTGTTGCCTGGCTTGATAAAAACTCTGATAAAAAAACCATGAATAAAGATGATCTCTGAAACAGTCTGCAGATCTTGTAATGATCATCTGGTCTTCATCTCAACATCATGTGCAACACACCACAGGTATGAAAGAAAATGAGGTAATATAAAACTCTGCAATTATTTTTTATTAGTTCTAAAAAAAAACACCAACCTGATACCATAGATCATAAACAGTTTTATTTCTTTGCAATCTCATTTTCTTTTGCCATCACCTTTATTATTTGGTTTTAAGGATACTTTCATGTTTTTTTAAATTATTTCTACCCACTTTCATTGATTCTAGTTACAAAGGCAATTGGTGTCCTTGCTGCTCCTGATTTCAGCATTCTTTCAGCACAAGCACACACAAGTTTGTTGTGGCTGGCTTGCTTTGGGTGAGTATGCTTGCTCTTGTTGGGCCAGATTTTGCCTGATCTGTGTATGGATTCATGCTGGGGAAAGGAAAGAAAGAGAGCAGTGTGACCTGAGGGGATTTAGGATGTGTGCAGAGGCAAGATGCCATCTTCTTAGCATATTACTAGAGTAGGGTTACCGACCCTCTGAAGTTTTTATCCATCAACTCTGTGTGAAGTCCTGATTTCTCCAGATTATACAGGGACACCTGGATAACCCAGAGAAATAGGTGCTCTAGTGAGTGGCAGGGTCGTGACCATGTCAGAGAGGGATGGGAGAGAGACTTTGCCCCATTCCTTTTCTGGCACACCCCCTCCCCTACAGGATATTTCCATGTATAAAAGTGGCAGGATTTGTCCGCTCTTGCCTATGCTTCACATATTACAGGCACGCCAAAGCAAAGGCTTTGATTGTCATTTAATGAGCTGTGATTGTCTGTAGATGAGCCTTTCGGGGTGTTGCCATGAGCACCACCTTCACCCCTAAACTGAGAACTGGGGTTTTAATGAGCTTTTTAAATGAACTTTTGTTATATTTCTATGATTTGTGTTTTTATTTTGTAAGCTGCCCTGAGCCTTAGTGCAAGGGCATGGTAGAAATTTAAGCAAACAAACAAACAAACTGTGGTTGATGTATTAGGTCCCAATCCTGTCTCCACTAAAGTTTCTTCTCCATGGAATAAAAGCAATCCAGAGTGAGGGAAAAACAGCTCCTTCTCCTTGGCCTTCCCAAAACCATGCCTCTTCAACTCCCAAATGGCAGTGGCTCCACTCATTATTTCAGCTGCTGAAATTCAAATGCTAGGGGTCAGCAGCAGACTAATGCTTATTAGTGCAGAAGTTTAGTAGTGGTCCCCTCTACGATCCCTATGATTTTGGAGGGGGGTGGGGCTATAGAAGTGGCATTGCTAAACACTGGCTGAGGGAGATGAGGTGTTGGATGTTTGAGGCAGACCCCTGGAACTCTCAAGTGTATCAGACCATTCCTTCTGCTTCTGACTCTGTTTCTGTCTCTACTTCTGCCCAGCCCTGCCCTGCCCTGACCAGGGTAGAGTGATATATAGATAGCAATGTACCTGGTGATGCACAATCATTAATTAGAGACAAGTCCCTACCTCAAGGAGCTTAATATCTAGGAGGGATAAATGAGGAGAGACACAGGGAAAGGGAAGAAAAGGAGTGATGGGGACACATTCATGAAATTGAGAAGCCACAGGCACTGCAGATGCTTAACTTAGTTACAATAGAAACGGGGACGTCAATGGAAAAGGAGGCATCAATGACAAATCTATGAGAATGAGGATTTAGGAAAAGACTAATGGAAGAGGTATGTTTTCAAGAGAGATTTGAAGGTGGAAAGGGAAGGAGCAAATGCATTTAGGGATGGAATTCTGGGCATAGGGGGCAGCAAGAGAGAAGGGGCGAATAGGTTTTGAGGCAGCCAGTGGATGGAGAGAGGAGGAGATGAACCTTGTTTAAATTGATGACCTCGGCAGCAGAGTGTTGAATGGAAGTGAGAGCCAGGGCAAGGTCAGAGCAGTGGAGGAAGTTGTAATAATCAAAGTCAGAGGGTGATGTCAGACGTTACGTCACCAAGGTCAACCACGGTGAATGCCCCTATGGGGACTGTCATGGCGTAACATCGGTTGGGCCGAAAATTGATTCCCGCCAGATGTTCACCCCTGGCGGGAATTGCTTTGACCATGCTTTCGAAGGTCCAGCTGGCCGGACCTCCGAAAGCGTGGTCAAAGCGATTCCCGCCGGGGGTGAACACCCAGCGGGAATCAATTTTCAGCCCAACAGACGTGATGTTACCATGGTCAACCACGGTGGGATTCATCGTGGTTGGCTGTGGTAACGTCACGTCTGCTCCTGGACCATGGCTCAGAATTGGCGGCCGTGCCCGCCGCCGATTCTGAGCCATCATCAATACCCCAGGGGGCGGGCGGGTGCTGCGGCCACATTGGCCACTGCACCCGCCCATCTCTCAGAGGGCAGGCAGCCTCGGGAGTGTGGGGGGCGGGACTGTGTTGCCGCACATTGTGCCGCACAGCCCCACCCCCTCCCCTGATTCCCCTCCGGAATCGACCAGCACGTCTGTTGATGGGCCATTTTGATTCCAGAGGGGAATCGAAAGGTGATTCCATGCCGGGGCCAATGGGCACCCTGGCACGTCTGAAATCACCCAGAAATGACTAGTGCATGGACTCAGGTTTTCACAGTGGCAGCAGTATGGGATGTCCAGCTTTTAGCAATACTATTCAGGGAGAAGTGATGGGACTTAGCAGTGGACTGGATCTGAGGTACAAAGGAGAGGGAGCAGTCAAAGATGAGTTCCAGGCTACGTGCCTGATGGACAGACTGGATGGTGACAACATCAATGGAAATGGAGAGGGAGGAAGGAGAGGAATGTTATGGGTGGGGCTGGGGGAAGATGAGTATTCAGTTTTGGCCATATTAAGCTTGAGTTGATGGTGAGACATCCAAGCAAAGATGCCAGAGAGACAGTCAGTGATATGAGATTGGATGGAAGGAGAGAGCATGAGGGTGAAGAGAGAGAGTAGTTGAGTGTCATCAGCACACAGGTGACACTGGAAGCCATGAGATTCAATGAGTTTGCCCAGTAATAAATGTAAAGGGAAAAGGGAAAAGGGCCAAGAACAGCATCTTGGCAAACTACAACTGAGAAGGGGAGTGACTCAGAGGTGGTATAGTAAGACATTGAAAGAGGGGTTTGAGAGGTAGGAAGAGAACCAGTCAAGAACGGAGTCATGGAAACTGAGGGAGTGAAGTGAATCAAGGAAGGGGGCGTGGTCAACAGTGTCAATGACAGCAGAGTGATCAGCAGGACAAGAATGGAGGCCCTAATAATCAAAACATCTGGGGCTCTTCTCTTTTCTCAGACCTTGCTGTGGCCTCTCCCCGTATCATGACACGCCAAGATGTGACCAAGCTGGAAATAAGCAGTGCAAAGAGACTGTCACAGGTGCTGGGATATTGGACCCAGAGGTGGGGCTGTCTTGCTCCTTACTGAGGTAACCACGCCCCCTTTGGAATATTGTGACATCACAACACTCTGCAATGGGAAATGCAGATATCAGAAAAGAGTCAAGTAGCCAATGGATGTCTCTGTGTCACAGAAAATCCTACTTAATCAGTGGACTGGCACCCCACATTTAGGGGAGTGACAAGTGCACTCTATTCCCCACTCTTTTTACACCCACATTTCTTGTTCTTTTCAAGAGGAACCAGATTGGGCAAAGTTAAGCCTGCAATTTTTACCTAATGATTCAATGTTGCTTTCAGATGAAACTCCAGTGGAAATGCATGCATTATTTGCCCTGTTTTACATCCAGACATCATACACATGATGTGTGCAGTATAATTGATAAATATTAGCACTTTATTAGTGTCTCTCCGACAAATGGAGAGTTGATTTACATAGGAGCCGTTTTATCTGGGTGGATAAGAAGAATTTTAATTCTCCTTATTTCTGCTCTCAGTGGATTAGAAATGATTTCTCATCATACCATTAATTTGAACTGGTGTGTACATCCTTACAAGCAATAACTGTATGCATTTGGGTAATTATTCCTGGAGATGTTATTTCATTTGAGAGTCTCGTATTTTAAATATCAGTTCCAGTGCATATTGGAAAAGAAGGTTGTGGTTAATATATGGAAACATTATTTGTATTTAATCATACTATGGGGAGTAGTTATAGTAACTAAGTAGATGCAGGCAGTTTAAAATTCACAGATTGTTACTGCAACCTAGCTTGCCATGGGCATTTCCCCCCTTAGATTGGTAAAGTGCTGTATAAATAAGGCACACTTGCTCAGTGTTTGACCAAATATCTGTGTCACCCTGTGAGCCCCATTAATAAAAGTTGCACACTCACCCAATCAGAAGTAAGAAAGAGGGAAAACTAAGCTTTAACTTCCCCTCTACAGATTTATATCTTATGACGTCAGAAAAGCCTAACCAACATAGCAACTAACTATGCCACCACCTAAGCTTCCTCTTGTGCCTGAGCTGCTCCCATGCAAAGGGTTGATGGAATGGAGCTATGGTCTTTTACCTGCATAGTGACTTCTGCTTCCTGAACCATGTACAGTTCAAAGGGCAGCAGTTCCCAGTGACTTTACTCTTTTGTTCACCAGAATTAAGCACACATAAGAGAGTCATCATGGCCTAGTGGATAAGGTCTTAGACTTGGACTTCAGAGATTGCGGTTCAAACCCCATATTAGCCATAAGCTGTTATTGGGTATGTCACTACTTCTCAGTTTCTGTTCCCCAGCTGCAAAATGAGAATAATAATTATCTAGCACACAGGGCTGTTGTGAGGGTGAACTAGATAAGGGTTATAAAGCAGGTGCAATGTGCCCCCTAGGGTATATGGGGCAATGCCACTGCTGGCATGCAGGCATTTTTTTAAAAAAAATGCCGCTGCCTAGACGAACCCATAGAAGGTTACTACCATCTAAACAAGGTTCTTTGAGAGAGCACAGAACATTCTCATAAATTGGTTGTGTGTGCGTGCAACCCAGTTGTGAGAATGTGAGGAGCCTCTCAAAGAAGAATCACCAGAGCGGTGAGCCTGCCTTGAGAATCTAGTGGAGATGGAGTTCACCTCCAAGTCTGGGGCAATCAGTGGCTGGCTCCTCCTATGGGCTCAGCAGGGTCAACAGGAGGACCCAGCCACCACCCTGAAGGCTTCCTTAGGACACCTAAGGAAGCCTTCATGGACAAAAGTGAAGTATTCCACCCTATACACAGTATGGGCACCTAGAAACACCATCCATACCGCATAAAGGTGACACAGTAGTGTCACAGGGAGGGGAGGCGGACACAAGGGTTGCATGGGTACAGACACACGGGAAAAAAAACCTCATGGATCTCCGGGGGTGAGTTGTCTCCATCAATGCTCTCTGGTCAGGTACAGGGAATAGGATGCCCATGAGGATAGAATGGTGGCCCTTGAACCTCCAGGAGATTAGGCCTCTATCATCATTGGCACCAGGTGAGCTAGACTGGAGCGTTTCCCTTGGTCTCTCACACAGTACACACTCATACATATGCCACAAGGTGGGGAAGGTCTGTGCCTAGTGTGAGGGAAGGAAGGATAGGGGACCAGGACTGTGGGGGAAGGGCCAGGCGCTCTGACAGGGGAAGGGTGGAACCCCTCGGGAGGGGAAACCCAGGCACATCCGCACTCGCTCTCCCACACACGCACACAATAAATCTAAGGGAAGAACACAAAAGTTGAGGACACTCACCACCACTCGAATCCAGGGACCCAAGTACTCTCACATGCAGAAAGGGAAGAGGGAAACAAGACAGGGCAGCACAAGCAGGACACAGTTCCTAGTTTGTTCGCACTAAGCTCACAGCAAGGGGGGAGCAGTCTCTCAGATCACCGGTGCTGTATGCCTCACAGCGCTGGCATTTAAAGTGTCTTCCATGCCCCTGTGGCATGCCTGCAGCTGTAGCGAGTGGCGCAATGGCGCCGGTCCTGCCCCACATCCTGTGATGCTTCGGGGGGCGGGTCCAACTCCTCGCACCACCACAGCACCACCAAGACTTATCCTGGGTTCTGTGCCACTCCTGAGGGTCTTGCCGAGGACTCCGCATCAGGGGGAGGAGTCAGGGGTTGTGCTCTCCAGGGGGTCATGGTCCCTCACTGCTGGACCCTGTGCCCGTGGTGCCAGGGGGCGGCCCTTACAGTACCCTCCTGCAAGCCCTCTGCCCAAGGGTCCAGTGGGGTCCTGGCTTCTCCAGGTGCCACCGATGGAAGAGGCGCACCAGTCTGGGGGCCGAGACGTGGTTCGCAGGTTCCCAGGAATGCTCATCCAGGCCAAACCCTGCCCAATCAATCAGGTAGTGTAGGCACCCTCGGGATATCTTCACATCGAGGATTGCTTTTACCTCATAGTCGGTGGTCTCAGGAAGCGAGGATCCAGGGCGGGAGGTGGAGGTGTGGAACTGTCAGTGGTGGTGGCTTTTTTAACAGAGAGATGTGGAACATTGGGTGGATTCGTAGGTGCGGAGGCAAACATACCTTGTAGGTCACTTCATTCAGTTGTTTGTCATTTGGATAGGGGCCAAAGAACTTGTCGTCTAGTTTCTTTGAAAGACGTGTAGACGGGTAGTGCTGCTTGCTTATCCATACGTAATCTCCAGGTTGAAGAGTCACAGGGTGCCATCAATGGCGGTCCACATTATCCTTGTAGTGCTGCCAAGAGTTGGCTAATGTATCATTGGCAAGGGCTTGGGCTCATTGGATGTGCTGTACTAAGCTTCCTGCTGTGGGTACCTGGATTGCGGAGATATCGGGCGCACCGATTTGTGGGTGAAGCCTCTAGTTTATGTAGAACGGGGAGTCACCCAGGGAGGCATTGGGAGTGTTGTTATGTGCAAATTCTGCTAAAGGCAACCAGGTGTACCAGTCATTCTGGAGATAGTTGATATAGCAACGGAGATATTGCTCAAAACCCTGGTTAACCCTTTCTACTTGGCCTTTTGCCTGGGGATGGTAAGTGGTGGTTGGTTTCAATTGTACTTGTAGGGCTGCAAATAAGGCCTTCCAAAAATGATAAATGAACTGTGAGCCACTATCACTAATAAGTTAATGTGGCCACCCATGAAGTTTCACCACATGGCAGATGAAGAGGAATGCTGTGCCGTGAGCTGTAGGTAGTCCTTTGCAGGCAACAAAGTGGGCCATTTTGGTGAAATGGTCCACCACCATGCACACAGTGGTGTATCCCCGTGAAGGGGGGAGTTCCATAATAAAATCGATGCCTACTTGTTACCATAGTCCACGAGGGGGTTCAGGGAGTTGCAACAGATCTCCTGGGGCTTGTCTAGGACTCTTTGTCCGTGCACAGGTTGCACAACTAGCAACATATCATCAGACGTCTTGAACTAGAGATGACCACCAGAAGGATTGTTGGATCAGATGACAGGTTCGATCTCTTCCTGGGTGTCCTGCCAATGGGGCATTGTGGTGTGCCCACAGGACCTGGGACTGACAGGAAGGGGGAACAACTATGAGTCCATGTGTTTTGAGTAGTCTGACCTCATCCCTCCAAGATGGGTCTTTATTTGGTAGCAATTCCTGTGCAGTTGCCCAGGCAAGACGCTCCTGGGACACGTAGGTGGAAGCGAAGACCTTCTGAGCTAAGATGGGGCCTTGCCATGCTGTTTCCTCACTACCTCCTTCGTGATATCGCAACAGTGCATTGGCCAGGATGTTAAGCCTGCCAGGACGATAATGAACCACGAAGGAGAAGCGGGCAAAAAAGAGGGTTCAAATAAATCCATTCCTTAAGGCCTTGCATTCATGGTTTGCACAGTTTGCAGGTAAGTTAGGTTTTTATGGTCCATGATGACCGTGACAGGGTGACTTGCACCTCCCAAGTAATGTCGCCATTCTCAAATGCTGCCTTGATGGCGAGTAATTCCCTATCAAAAATGGTGTAGTTCTTCTCTGCTGGACTAAGCTGGTGAGAATAATATGCACAGGGTAACATTTGCTGGTCAGTGGAGGATTCTTGTGAGAGGACAGCCCCAAGGACCTGATTAGAGGTGTTCACTTCCACTTGCAAAGGTCATTGGAAGTCAGGGTGTAGAAGGGGAGCTGACATAAAAGCCTCCTTTAGGTAGCAGAAGCTCTGTTGTTGTTCTGGACCCCATGAGAAGTTTTGATTCTTCTTCAGTAGGCGCATTAAGAGGGTGGTGATCTCAGCATAATGGGGAATATATTGGTGGTAATAGTTTGTACTGCTGAGAAACCATTGCATTGCATGGCCTTAGGCGGGAGCCATTGTCGAATGGCATCAACCTGGGGTGTGTGTGTGTCCATTTTGATTCCTGTGGCAGTGATAACAAATACAAGGAAGTCCACTGACATCAGGTGAAAGGCGCACTTCTCTAGTTTACAATATAGGCGATGTGCACGTAGGTGACAGAGGACCTTACGGACATGTTCAACATGTTGCTGGTGCATAGCCAAGTAAATGGGAATGCTGTCAAGATAGGCGATGGCAAATATATCCAACAGGTCTCGAAGAATGTCATTGATAAAATGTTGGAAGGTGGCCAGTGCGTTTGCCAGGCCAAACAGCATGACGAGGTATTTGAAATGCCCATACCTCGCTTGGAAGGCAGTTTCCATTCATCTCCCTTCCAGACCCGAACTAAATTATATGTCCCTCACAGGTCCAGTTGTGTGAAGATGTTAGCCCCTTGCAGTCGATTTAACAATTCTGGTATCAAAGGTAGGGGGTAACATTTTTTAATTGTGATGTCATTGAGGCTGCAATAGTCTATACAAGAATGAAGGCCTCCATCCTTCTTTGGCACAAAGAATATGGGTGCACCTGCAGGTGAACATGAGTGGCGAATAAATCCATTCCTTAAGGCCTCATCCAAATAAAGGCGTTGCGTTGCCAGCTCGGGTACAGATAGGGCATAAATGCATCCAAAAGGGGTTTTTGCCCCCGGCTGCAAGTCGATCGGGCAGTCATAAGGTCGGGGGGGGGGGCAGGTAGGATGGTAGTGGCCTGCTTGCTAAACACATCTCGATAGTTCTGGTATTCTGGGGGGAGGAACAGAAGTGTTGCGACTGCTGATCTGACGACGATCACTGCTGCTCCTGCCATGGGATTAGGCACACAGCAGGGGTGTTGACACAGATCTCATGACCATCGGAGCTGCTTCTGGGTCCAGGATATCTGAGGGTTGTATTTTCATAGCCAGGGTAGCCCTAGACAACCAAAAATAAGGGAGTGCACACAACATCAAAGACAAGAAGCTCTTGGTGATTTCCTATGCTACAGGCTAAGGGCGAAGTTTGCATGGTGATAGGCCCAGATATTAATGGGGACCCATCGATGGTATGGACCGGTTCGGGCTGCGCCTTGGGCTCCATTGGTTGCGCCTGGGTCCGAGCGAGAGTAGTGTCTATGAAAATACCAGATGCCCCAGAGTCTATGAGTGCCCATACTACAAAGAAGCATTGCGGAGTGACCTGCACCATCACTGGAACCCGAAGATGACTCAGTCTGGAGGAGGAGGCTGAGGGGATTTGCTTCAGGGCTGAGATGGCCCCTGCCTGCCTCGGTCATTGGTGTTTCTCATCTCCTGGCATGTGCGTGAAAAAAGGACAGGCTTGTATTAAATGCGCCGGGTCTCCACAATAATAACTTGTTCGGGAACACCACGTACTTTCTTCCTCTTCAGGGGTTAAGGGTCCGCCCCTAGTTGTATCGGTTTGGGTTCTGTTGTCTTGATACCTTCTGGCACAGGTGCTGAGCTCAAAGGCATTCTGGGGAGGTAGGCATGATTATCCAGTCGTCGTTCCCTATGTTGTTCCACCCATCTGACATCAATTTGGAGCACAAGGGTGGCTACTTTTCCCCACATCTCAGGTAGGGCTGTGAACAACAGCTGATCCTTCAGCTTCTTGTTTAGGCCCCTTCGAAAGAGAACCTTCAGCACATCTTTGGACCACTGCAGCTCCAAGGTGAGTTGCTGAAAGTGTGTGATGTACTCCAGTACACTTCTTTCCACTTACTTCAGGGACATAATCGGTGTCTCAGAGTCACATGTACGATGGGGGTGGTCGAACAAAAAGGAGAATTCCTTGACAAAGTTGGCATAATTAGAAATTAGGGGACTTTTGCTTTTTAGCAATGTGGTGGCCTAGTCTAACGCAATTCCCCCCAGGCCTCCAATGACAAAGGTCACCTTAAGGTTGTTGGCAGAATAAGTGGTAGGTTTAACCGTAAAGGTAAGTTAGCATAGAGCTAAAAACCCCTGGAACACACGGCAGTCCCCAGAAAAGTTTTCTATTCTGGGGCCCTTGGGCTCTCAGGGAGCAGCGGCCCCCGCACTCTGTGGTTCAGGAGCGACCTGGGGTACCTGGACGGTTGGCAAGGCAACAGCAGTGGCTGACCCTGTCCGTGCAGCCACCAGCTCGGTTTGTTTGGTTTTCACATCTTGTAATTCCATGGCCAAAGCCTGGACTGCCCGCACCAACTCCCCAAGCTCGTTTGCTACCTCCATTCCCCTGAATCCCTCCTTCCTGGGAGGGAAGGACTACAGTACCAGTGATACTGTCATGGGGGGAGGGGGGGCAAGACACAAGGGTTGCACGGGTACAGACACATGGGGAAAAACCCCTCAGGGGTCTCCGGGGGTGAGTTGTCTCTGTCAATGGTCTCTGGTCAGGTACAGCGAATAGGATGCCTATCAGGATAGAATTGTGGCCCTTAAATCTCCAGAAGATTAGGCCTCTACCATCATTGGGCGCCAGGTGAGCTAGACTGGAGCGTTTCCCTTGGTCTCTCACACAGTACACACTCATACATATGCCACAATGTGGGGAAGGTCTGTGCCCAGTGTGAGGGTAGGAACTGTCTCTTATACACATCTAGATGTGTATAAGAGACAGGTGGGGGAAGGGCCAGGCACTCTGACAGGGGAAGGGTGGAACCCCTCAGGAGGAGAAATCCAGGCACATCCGCACTCGCTCTCCCACACACCCACACCTGTCTCTTATACACATCTAGATGTGTATAAGAGACAGCCCACACACCCACACAGTCAATCTAAGGGAAGAACACAAAGGTTGAGGACACTCACTACCACTCGGATCCAGGGACCCAGATGCTCTCACACGCTGGCAGGAAGGGAAGAGGGAAACAAGACAGGGCAGCACAAGCAGGACATGGTTCCTAGTTTGTTTGCATTAAGCTCACAGCAAGGGGGGGCAGTCTCGCAGATCACCGACGCTGTATGCCTCACAGCGCCGGCATTTAAAGTGTCCGCCACACCCCTGTGGTGTGCCTGCAGCTGTAGCGAGTGGCGCAATGGTGCAGGCCCTGCCCCCATGTCCTGTGATGCTGTGGGGGGCAGGTCCAAATCCTCGTAATGCTGCAGCGCCACCTGGGCTTCTCCTGGGACCTATGTCGCTCCTGAGGGTCCTGCCGGGGCCTCCGCATCAGGGGAAGGAGTCGGGGGTTGTGTCCTCCAGGGGGGTCAGGATCCCTTGCCATTGGGCCCTGCGCCCGTGGCACCAGGGGGTGGCCCTTACAAGTAGGCGCCCAGGTCACAGGACTCCCCTCACTCACAGACTGCAGCTGTGTAGTGTGTGTGTGGGGGGGGAGGAACCTGGGAGCTGCTGCACAGTTCTTAGGCTCCCCCTCCCTTCCCATATAGGGCTTAAATGCCATACAACTGCAGAAGTGATTACTCTTCCGCACCAAGCAGCATGGTTCTGAAAGTGCTCTTCCGCACCAAGCAGCATGGTTAGGAAGGGAGCCTTCCACTCGCAGCTTTCCGCAGTTGCTGCCGCGGTATTTTCGCTACTGTAGATTTCACACGGAAGTGGCAGGTTTGCCACAGTTTCCCCTTTCCCTTAAGTGCAGCAGCTTTGTGATTCTCGCAGCATTGCAGCAACGGGCGTAGCCACCGTGGTGTGGGGGGAAGTTGCTGCCTTGTAAACAAAGTTCTTCTTCGAGGGGCTCCTTCCATTCTCAAATGCACACCCTTCTCTTACCGGCATATATCAAGCTCACTAGCTTTAAAAAAAACCATGTGACATTCACACGCCCCCCCCCCCCCATATAAGGTACCTAAACCCAACACAGTTTCTTCCAACCCTAATCAATTAGGAAGAAAATTCCATACAGGGTCGGAAGGTTGGGTGCTTGTGAAAATGTTTTACCCATCTCGAAGAACCTTGTTTACAAGGCAGCAATCTTCTGTTCTCCTTTGAGTGGCTCCTCCCATTCTCACAAATGGGAGTGTACCAAGCCTAGAAAGAGACGGTGGGGGAATTTTCTAACAAAATGACACTCCATGCAGGTTGGATCTACAGCCTGGGAGGGGGGCAGCTGGCAGCAGCCTGCTCTGGGGGGGGTCCATTCAGCTGGGGGAGGGTTGGTTGTTCAGTGCTGACTCTGTTAGAAGGATGGACAGATCCTCCCTCTTCCCTTTGTGATCGCCCCATAGAGAGAAATGGGGGTGAAGAGCAGCTACAATGAGGCAGAGAGCCATCCCAGCAAAGTGGAAGAATTTGTCCTTGGCACCCTAACGCACAAGAGAATTCACAGAAGAGCAGGGACTCCCCTCCCCCACTCCATCCCCTGGATCAGCATCAGGAGCCAGGCGCACTAGTCTCTGTCCTGCTTAGAGTACAGGGATCCCCGGCCCCAGCAGCAGCAGTGAGCGAGTGAGCCCCGCGCACAGCCGACAGTGCAGAAGCCGGCCCTCAGGGCACGCAGGAGGAGCACAGTGGGGTGGGTCAGCTGATTGCGCTTTGGCACTCTATGCACCTGCGCTCAAAGCAGGGCGGGGCCAGTCTAGCATAAAAGGGAGCCCGGCAGCAAAGAATGCTGCCGGTGATAAGCGTTGCTGTGAGAAACTGGCCCTTTTCGTGAACTGGTGCTTGTGCTGCCTGAAGGTGTGGCGAGAGTGAAGGTGTGACTGAAGTGTTTGGTAAGTGTGTGACTGTCGGTGTGATTTGTGTGTATGGTGAAGCCCTATCCCTGTCCCCTCATAGTTTGGGCCCCTTCATTTGAGTGTCTCCCCGGGAGTGTGTGTGTCTGCGGGTTTTCCCTTCCTTTCCTCCTGGAACCTATCTGTTTGACCCTCACCACTGCACTAACGTCTTCCCTGGAGAGTAAGAGAGGGAACATGTGTTTAGGTATTGGGTGGTGTGGTGAGCTGAGAGACTTGTGGACGGGCTCCACTCTCAGCACTCCTGACCATTGCTCTTGTGATGATCTGGCCTCATCCCGTAAGGGATAACTAGGGCCACACAAGATCCTGAAGGGCTGCTTTATCCTCAATAGAGTGCTGAGTCTGGTAGACGAGGGTGTGGACATTCCCTTCCTTCCCTTTTCCTCCCTTTGCCTACCCTTCTCTAACAGAAATGGCTTTCATCTCTATTTCTACTAAGCAGTATCAATTTATTGTCTAGCAGATTAATTGGTTACTGGTTTTATCAATTTTTACCACATTACTGCATAATACCACAGTGTACTGTGTTGCTGTTTACCATTCACCCATATTTCCTTTCCTGTTTACTCCCTTTTCCCATCTGGACCTGGTTTCAGACAAGCGATAGGATTGGGAACATTCAGTTACAAGGTAACACATTATTATGAAACAACACAAAAATGTTACTGGCAAAATACAATAACTTTGTTTTACTGAATACATTATGAAATATACAGCATATATAAACAACAATATAATCTAAAGCAATATGAACACGTGTATAATAAAAAAAGCATTCCAACGTGTTTCAAGCAAAATCATTCTCCTGCAGGGAAATCTCTTGAGAATCATATAAAAAGACTATAGAAAATACCAATGTTATCTCTGGTGAATCCATAGATCCTTCAAGAGCTCAGGTTGGCCACTTTAAAGACTTCTCGTGGTTTATGAAAACAGAGGCGGCAGATTAAGCTTTGAAGCTATTTTGAGGCTTTTGAGAACTACCATTAGGTATATGGATTGACCAGAGATAACATTGGTATTATTTTGTATAGTCTTTTTATATATCGTGATTCCCAAGAGATTTACCTGAAAGAGAGCAGTTTTGCTCAAGATGCATTGGTTTGGTTTTTATTATACACTTGTTCATATTTAGATAGATATAGATAATCCCAAGCAATATGAACAAGTGTATAATAAAAACCAATCCAATGCATTTCCATATTTCTATAAAATATTCTATATTTTATCAGTTATTTAGTAAAAATGTTAATTGTATTCCACGATAATATTTTTGTGTTGTTTCGTTGTTGTGTTTGGTTGTTACTGGTTTTACCCTTTATTTGTGTTTGCTTAATGCATTAATGGTAATATGGTAACAGTAAACCGATTAACTGTTGCTGTATTATCTGGTTATTTTATTTGGTAGTTAGCTGTTGCAATAACCAGTTTAATGCTGAATAACCACCAATGGTGATTATAACCATGGAAAATAAATTTACTATTTGGTTCAGCTCTAGTAAGAAGGGGTTGTTAGTGTAGTTAGCCAAATGACTGCTACACTGTTTTCATCACCCTGGAACTCCAAGGTGGAGGACTAGTCAATGAGCCTATTTCAGTTTTGCAAGGTTTGGAGGCTGCTAGAGGAAAACCTTACTTGAAAAGAGGAGGAGGTTTCACCTAATATTAACCCAGAAAAGGGGAGGGGTGGTGAAGAGAGGAGCCAGGAGGATACTTTTCCAGGGCGACAGAGAAAAAGCTGTGCTAAGCAAAGTAGACAAAGTTCTACAGGTAGCCTTGATGTCTCTGAAGAAGAATTAGGCAGTGAGTGAGTCTTCTACTTAAGACTGAGTTAGTGATTGTGATGTTTAAAAGTGGCAGCAAATCTGCAAACCTAGTCAATGGTTTGTTTGCCTTCTGGAAGGTGTACAGGTAATAGTGGTCTTCTGAGGAGACATTCAGAGTCTTGGTAGTTTATTGGATTAATCCAAATTCACTCAATTTTCATTGCCTTGGATTGCCTCGGATAAATCTGATTCTGGCACAAGAACCATCCCACTGACTTCAATGGGGAAAAAATATGAACCGAATATGATTCTGATTTCTCATGCAATTTCCCATGCCTACAATTTAGTTGCTTTGGTTGTGTAAATAAAGTGTTATTTTCCAATTGGGTTTAACTGTTCTGCGCTCGGGTAGAAAAGCCAGTATACCCTAAAACCAATTCTGACCACCTTTAGCATGTAATGTAAGGCTTTTTTCATTGATACATTTCTGTACAAATTTGGACTGATGTACATTCCCTAAGAAGAACTTTTTCTGTTTCTAAACCCACTAGATTAAATGTAATTTACCTGAGAAGTGCCAAAATGCTGTTATGAAGAGCCATAGGGTCTTTTTACACAGACGGAGGTGGGTGGGGGGATGGGTGTTTTGTGGGTGGAGGTGTGTGTGTGTCTGTTTACATGGACACACACACACCTCCACCCACGCAGCCTCCTCCGGTTTTCTGGAGGGCTCCATGGGTTGAGGTGTGTGGAGATGGGTGTGCAATAGGTGGAGGAAGGAGTTGCGCAGGAGCACGCATGCACCCCCACCCATCTCGCTCGGTGTTCACACGGGTAAACACCCATCCCCCCACCCACCACTGGCCATATACATGGATGCCTTCCTCCATAAACCCACCCAAACACCGAGGGGGGGGGAGGCGTATGTGTAAAAACGTCCATAGAAAAACACTAAAAGAGATAGGTAAATACATACCTGTGCATATTCTGTGCCTAGTTTTTACAGCTTCTTACGGAGGTTTTCTTCTGTATAATAATAAAATACACATAAGCCCAAACTTTACCACAATACCGAACAGATGGTTGCATGTCACACAAATGTTCCTGCCTCCTTCCTCAATGTAGTGCATGGGAAAAGTAGCAAAGGAAGTATATTTTTTTCTCTTTTTCCAAGGAACAAATGAACTGCTCATGCAGAGTTCAGTACCATAAGTGTAGAAAATTAGAGTTACAAAGGGAAATGTCAGAGTTGATATTCCTGACACAGCTTTTTTTAACTGTAGCAACATCTTCTACTTGCACATCTAAGATGGAATAATGCAGCAGTCCAGGATCCCAGGAGACTCCTGGTACCATTGTCTTTTAGGTTTTTAGCCTGTGGCCTTGATTGAAAGGAGAGCTTCAGTGGGGAGTTCTCAATCTTTATTATTTAAAAACATGGGCATTTCTGGAATGCCTTTGTGAGTCAGAAAAAAAGGGTTTTAAAATATTTGCTCTCTGCTCCAATGTTAAAAGTTCTGAGAAGGGATTTTGGCAATTGATGTTGAAGCAGAGCTAGGCAGCCTTTGAAATACTTACCTAGTTCACAAGTAAAAGCGAAGATCTAGTTCACTGCAGTTTAGATTCACAGATAGCATTTGGCATTTGTGATCAAAATACACATGCATTTTAAAGGTTTTGTTATCGCAGCTGAATCGAGACAAAATCTAACCCGAGGATAATCAGCCTACCAAGGTATGTATTTGGGCGGATCTGATGGCCCTTGAGCAGTCAGAATGAAACAGGAGTAAGTTCCTCTTAATCCCTTTTAGTTCAAATTCACAATTCTACATTATTATTATTACAAAACATTTCAGATACAAAACACTGTTAGATTTCAGTTGGAACAGTATAGAAGTGAATTTACAGTGTATCATTTCTATCTCTTTCTCTTCTCTAAGACTCTTGACAGCAGAATGGGCTGAGGGTTTGGGTGACTGTATTCATGGGCTGTGTCATCGAATCATAGGGTTAGAAGGAACCACCAGGTAAAGCAGTTGTGCCAGGGCCCAGGAGTTATGGGGACCCATGCACACCACCTGGACGTATATTATAGCTATGCCAGCTCCCCCTGGCTGGTGCAGTGAGGTGTGGGGGAAGGAATGGGGGCATTCCATCTTCTCCAGTAGTGCCCATTCTAACTTAGCTACATCCTGATTGCTCCTTTTTGGGGGGACTGTAGCTAATGTCACAGGCTAGCTTTAAGAATGTACAGATTATAAACTTCATATAATTACTGCAATTCCTAATGTTAATGCTAATGTGATGAAGTATGAGTAAAGAATTTTTAAAAATGAACCAGTCTTATAATATCTGTATGGATTTGAGTAAGAGAAAAAACTAACAAAATTAGAGGATCAGACACCATTTTATGAGAACATGTGCAGATGTATGAAAAAGGATGGGAAGAGAAACAGAAAAATTAGAGGATGCTAGTCTGAACTAGCAGCATTTGCTCAGAGAAAACTCCTGGATGCCTGGGGTACTACAGACAGAATTGTCTCTACATAGATAATCAACAGGTCTTCCGTTAATATAAATGACAAGACAACATGCAGAAAAATCGCGTTTAAAATTGGAAAGTAGCAGCAAAAATGGTGACTGTAGATTCCACCTTGCAAACTGGTGCCACCACTATCTTGAAACATTGTTCTCTTGGTAGTATTCCATCTTCCAGGTCTGATTATTCACCTTTTCCTTGGAGGACAAATGATACTCAGCCACTTCCATGTTTCCCAAAGAATACTGTTCACCTGAACCTATTTTTCAAGATTCTCATTCATGCAGCTTGTTGTAACATTAGTAGGTAGGGATATTTAAATGAATCTGATTTTTTGTGTGCATACTATCTGGACTGGAAAGGCCCCTGTTCACGTCTTGCCTTAGCTAGAAACTCACTGGTTGACCTTGGGTCAGTCACAATATTTTTTCAACCTAACCTACCTCACAGGGTTGTTGTGAGGTTTAAAAGTTGTGTTAATTAGTTCTATGTGAAGCGCGCTGAGTGCCATGGATAATGGCAGGGGGGTGCTATATAAAAATTATTATTCTTTATTAAAAAGGCTTCATCTTC
Organism: Sphenodon punctatus; assembly: GCA_003113815.1. Classification (NCBI taxonomy): domain Eukaryota; kingdom Metazoa; phylum Chordata; class Lepidosauria; order Sphenodontia; family Sphenodontidae; genus Sphenodon; species Sphenodon punctatus. The sequence goes on along the minus strand of QEPC01003743.1, from coordinate 6,982,708 downwards.
CTGACCCTCAAACTCTTCCAGATTCCTCTGATTTATCATTAACACATGCCCGGATCCCCCGATACACAATTATGGCAAAAAATGAACAAATAAATAGATAAAAATCTCTGGGGCTGAGAACTTAATAATCATGAGAGAGGCTCAACCAAAATAAAAGTCTGTCATATGAGTTCAGATATAACACTTTATTTTGGAATGTGACTGATCATATTGCAGCAGCTATGCAGGTTCTCTTCTCCCTGCCCATCCCTGCCTCCCAAAAGACCCATTGACAAGTCCCAGGATTCTTCCCTTGCCTTGAATGTCTTCAGAGAGCAGGTGCAGGGAGTGGGTGTAATCCCCTTCCCAGTTTCTCTCCAACACTGTCTGCCTTCTTCGCTCACTCTTTGGCAGCTCTTCAAGGGTTGCCATATGGCATATCCCTGAAGCAACTGTCTTCAGGGGCTTGCTTGGGAGTGCAGCTGCCCCTCCTATCCAAGGAACAGCTTTCTGAGGGGACAGAATCTTGTCTTTGGAAGGCATTTTGCTGCTTCTGTTTTTCTGTATACTTAGTGCACAAATTATCTAGTATATTGTACCCATCAGAGTCTAATCACAGGCATGGTACCCCCGAACATACTACATTGTACTTGTTCTGAAGAGCTTACAGTTCTGGGTCATCATCCACTAACCACTTAGTCCAAAGTAGTCCCACTGAAGCCCACAGGGACAGTTTACAACCTCGCTTTATGCTGACCCTAAACCAGGGAGTGGATTAAGAAAATAGCAAATTATACTATACAATTTTGCTATTAGAAATAGAGGACTTTGGCCAAAAATATTTAGCAACTACCCTTATGCATTCTGATATAATCTGCAGGCCAGTCTGGATTTCTTACTGTAAGATCAACAAACAGTAATAGATATCTGATTGTGCTCATTAACTAAAATTTCCAAGCTCCAATGTATTCTCTTTACACTTGCACACAGAGAGCCTCTGGCCACTTCATTTGACACTTTTTGGTTCAAGTATTAGAAAATGCAACTTTGTTCGGCATTTTACCTCCTCATTAAAACAGCCTTATAAGTCACTAAAACCCTGATCCAAATCCCATTGAAAGATTCCCAGGGACTTGTATGAGTTTTGGATCAGGCCTGACAGCATCACTGTAGTTTCCTGGCATTACCATTAGAAAATGGGTTTGGATAGCTAGGAAGGGCTGTTATCTTCTGTCCCTTCTCTTTGGTCCTTCAAAGGTTTACTAACAACATTTTTTTTATATACAACCTTTTTAAAAATTGTTATGTGAAATTTGCCTTTCCAAAATAAAATATTTATTTATTTATTTATTTATTTATTTATTTATTTCGCTGCTGTTTTATCCTGCACCCTCCTGCTCACAGAGCAGCTTGGGGCAGCTTACAACAACAACAACAACAACAACAACAACAATAATACTATTAATTAATTAATTAATTAATTAATTAATTAAAGAAACACAGCATATACAATTTTAAATTCATTAAAATGCTAAAAATATAAAAAGGGCAGAACCCCCCCCAACCCACCCTACCCATCTCCCTCTCCGAAGGCCTGGCGGAACAGCCAGGTCTTACACTGTCTTTAGAAAGAGGGGCGGTCCGGGGCCTAGCGGGCCTCCGTCGGGAGGGAATTCCACAGTCTAGGAGCGGCCACCAAGAACCCCCTCCCCATCATTGCCACCCGGGAAACCCGGGGGACTTCGAGTCGTACTCCCCCGACTGACTGCAGGAGCCACAATACGATCCGGGGCCTGAGGCGGTCTCGCAGGTAAGCCAGGCCCAGGCCATTTAGAGCTTTGTAGGTCAACACCTTGAATTGGGCCCGGAAGATAACAGGCAGCCAGTGCAGAGAACGGAGCACTGGTGTAATGTGCTCATGGTGACCCGTCCCCATTAAGAGACAGGCCACCGCATTCTGCACCAGCTGCAACCTGCAGACCATCCCCAAGGGTAGCCCCACATAGAGTGCATTATAGTAGTCAAATCGAGAGGTAATAAAGGCATGGATGATGGTGGCCAGATCCAAGTCTGAAACATACGGCCACAGCCATCGTACCAGATGTAACTGGTGAAATGCTCCCTTCGCCACAGCCTCCACCTGGAGATCCAGGCGGAACTGTGGGTCAAGGAACACCCCCAGACTATGGACCTGTGTAGCCAAAGGGGGGCAAACCCTGTCAATGACGGGAGTCACACCCCCCCCCTGTCCTACCCACCAACATCACCTCCGTCTTGTCAGGATTCAACTTCAGATGACTCGCCCTCATCCAGTCCACCACAGCTGCCAGGTACTGGGTGAGCACCGGGACTGCCGGGTCTGGGTCTGCAGAAAAAGAGAGGTAGAGTTGTGTGTCATCGGCGTACTAATGACAACACATGCCAAACCCTTTCACAACCTCGCCCAAAGGCTGCATATACACATTGAACAAGAGAGGAGACAGAATACAACCCTGTGGGACTCCACACGTGGGGTCCCATGGAGATGAAGTACATTCCCCTAGAACCACACGCTGAGTTCTCCTTGCCAGGAATGAGCAGAACCATTCCAGAACAATTCCGCCCACCCTCGTCCGGTCCTGCAGCCGAACCACCAACATCTTGTGGTCAACGGTATCAAATGCAGCTGACAGATCTAATAAAATTAACATAGAAGATCTGCCCTGATCTAATTTACAGTGCAGGTCATCAACCAAAGCCACAAGTGCAGTCTCCATGCCAAACCCAGGATGAAAGCTGGATTGCAAGGGATCAAGAAAACTGATCAGATTCAGATGCCCCTGAAGCTGCTGAGCCACCCCCCACTCAATAACCTTCCCTAAAAAGGGAAGGTTAGAGACTGGTTGATAGCTGGCCGGGGAGTCAATGTCAAGAAATGGTTTCTTAAGCAGGGACCATACCACCACCTCTTTGAGGCGGCTCAGCACCCTGCCCTTCCTAAGGGAGGCATTCACAACCCCTGCCAGAAAGGGCCCTAATGTCTCCTGGCAGGCCTTAACCAGCCAGGATGGGCACAGATCTAATTCACAACAGGTGGCCCTTACAACCCCAAGGACACTGGCTGCATCAGCGGGCAACACACATTGAAATTGATCCCATGAAATCAAACAAGGCAGGTCCTCCTCCACTACCTCAGGTTCTTCCACTGTTATAAGGGCAGCATCGAAGTCATGGTGAATCCGAGAAATTTTATCCACAGAAAAGTCAACAAACATGTCACAACGGGCACTGGAAGATTCCAGTTCCAGGAGAAGAGAGGCCGGACTGACCAGCCGCTGCACCACCCTGAAAAGCTCCGCTGGACGTGACTTTGAAGATGCTATGATGGCAGCAAAGAACTCTTTCTTTGCTGTCCGCACCGCTACAGCATAAGCTTTTAAACTAGCTTTATGCTGCAATCGGTCGGCTTCAGCATGAGTCCGGTGCCACCGTCGCTCCAACTGCCATTCTTCCTGATTCATCCAGCTCAGGTCTTCTGTAAACCAAGGGGACCTGCATTGTTGGCATTCCGGAAGCGGACACCTGGGAGCCGTTCGGGCAATGGCCTCAGTCAACAAATTGTTCCAGAAGACAATGAGATCATTAAGCAAACGGTCATCAAGATTGGGAGGTAATTCCCCATGAGCATTCCAGAACTTTTCTGGTTCCATAAGTCTCCAGGGGCAAACCAACCAAACTGATTCTGCACCTCTCCAGGGGCAGACGTGCGCCAGGAGACCGGTCTGGAGGAGATAATGATCTGTCCATGACAAGAGCATAGTTAATACATCCCCACTACCAGATCCCCTACCTCAAGGCTGCCTGTGGCAGGATGGGTGGGATACAAATTTTCTAAATAAATAGATAAGTAAATAAAGAAGGCCAGTGCAGAATATCAGGTCAAGGGTATGTCCACCATCATGTGTCGGGCCCACAACCCTCTGAGACAGTCCCATGGTTGTCATGACGGCCATGAACTCACACTCCACTCCCCCAAAATTGGCATCAGCGTGGATGTTGAAATCCCCCAGGGCTAAAGTCCTTGGAGATCGCAAGACCACCTCCAACACCAATTCAGCTGGGGCGTGTAGGGATGTTGCCATACAGGTTGGTGCGCGGTATATCAGCAGCAGCCCCAATCTGTCTCCAGCCAGATCGAACACCAGATAGATACCCTCCATGCCCAAGATAGTCTGTATTGGATACCTCCTCACAGACCAGGTGTCCTTAAAATAACAGCTACACTGCCTCCCCGCCGCTCTTGTCTAGGCTGGTGCTGTACAGAGTACCCGACTGGAACAAGGTCAGCCAGAATTGGCCCTGATTCAGTGTCCAGCCAGGTCTCTGTAATACATACGAGGTTGGCTGCTTGATCCAGGATTAACTCCTGGATTGTTGTAGATTTATTAACAACCGACCTTGCATTAATCAGCAGCAGTACTGGGCCAGGGGCCCTCCCATTCTCAATCACCGCATTACCTGTCTGGGGGCCTGTGAGAGGGACAGGCACCAAGTACCTGTCCCTTATCACCTGTGTTACCCACCTGATTGAAGGACCATAATTGCCCTGGCCCATCACCACCCCAATGACTGTAGAACCCCCCCTAGCCCACACACCCTCACATCCCCCCCAGTGGCTGTCCCGCCTGGCCCCCAAGGAATACCCCTTCCCCCCTATGTCCATCTCCCCAACCCCCCCTCTCACAGGGGGGCCAAACCCACCCACCCCTGTTGGGTCACATCCCCTACTCACACCAGGGGAGTACTCCCAACACTCCCCAACCCAGTCCCCCCTCCCCCTTGCACTGGGGGAGGAAGCCATACCCCTCAACCCCACCCTAATCCACCCTCCCCCAAAACAACCCCTACCACTCTGCCCTAAAAATCGGCTGCTCCAATAGCGGCCTCCCCCAGTCACCCCCCAAGGTACTGCATTGGTGCTGGACTCACTGTTGCTTATCCCCCTCCCGCTGAAAGTCCCTTTCAGAAGGGGGAACCCCTGACCCCACCGCCCCTCTTTTGCAACTAGCCCAATTTCACAATACAGCTGGAAGCAATACACCAGGAAGGTATTGAAGGAGCTCTAGACGCCACCGCTACAATGGCCCTCCAACGGTCTTCGCCCTTTGACAGCGTCCTCTGTCTGCCACCCAGAGGGCACCGCCCCCTGGGCAGCAGCAGTCTAATATAGCAAATACCTGGAGGGAGGGGCAGAAGAGAAGTCATATGTGGGAGGGGTCCCAGCAACCTCCACCAGCTGCCAACCCCCAGCAATTCCCCTCTGCAGGCCAGCCATTATTAATGGGTAAAGCCACACAAGACAGGGTGGGCCTGATCTCCTGCCCACCCCAGAGAGGGCAAACACAGCCATCACACTTTGGGCTGGAGGGGAGAGCAGGCCACATGATCTCTCCCCCTCCTACCATGGAGAAACCTCCTCAATTAGAGAGGCAGGCAGCGTTGGGAACTCCCACCATTGGTCCAGTAGGGATGGGCGAACGCGGTTCGGTAGTTCGGTGTTCGGCCCGAACTCGGCCTGTTCGGACAACCGAACACGAACACGAACACGAACGCACCGAACGGACCGAACACCGAACACCGAACGCCGAAATGGCGAACACACCGAACCGAACCGAACACCGAACTACGAAATGGCCGAACACACCGAACGGAACCGAACACCGAACTAC